>JASAND010015390.1:0-55687 GCA_030248195.1 Trissonchulus latispiculum | reverse complement strand
AAAAGTACATGTTAATTTGACTGAAACACCGCCCAGAATCCATTTATTGGAGTTTGTTGCCAATTGTTAGATATTCGGATCAAAATCTAATTTTAGCAAGCTGCAATTATTTAGCTCTGGAATTAAAAACTTCTCAAAAAATTGCAAAAATATCTTTTGGCAGGATAAAAATTTGCAACATTACAGGCGGCACGTTAAAGTTTTGGGGTTTGCTAAATTCTTCGAAGATAGATGACGGTTGAAATTTTGTTAGCTTTAGCAATAGACAAAAACATAAACTGGAAAATTCAAAGTACTTCTAACAACATATTTGGGGCTGCTTTTACATAACATTTTAATACAACTTTAGGACAACTTCTGTGACTTTATTTGGCGGGCTTTCTTAAATCTCCCATTATTTCATATTATAGACTACTGTATGAAATGTCTATAAATTCTAAGCGTTTAGGAAATGCCCCCTTTTCCGTTGCAAGAAACGTGTACATTTACTCAAGAGATGCCCCCTTTTTTTTGTATAATTTTGAAGCTTGTTGTCAATTCAACTCTTGTAGTCTCTAGTAAATTGCAAATATTACCTTAAATATTACGAAAATCCAATTTGAAAAGATCAGGTTTACTGGGAGTCGAACCAAAAATTCTGTGACTATTAGACGATAGCCTTGACGCCTACGCTACCAGAACTAGAACCCAGTCTGCTCCTATTGCCTTGAAGGATTTCTTTAAACATATTAGTTTAGTTACTGATTTCGCTAAAACAGTTAAGGTTAGAGTAAGAAAGTAATTCCTAAACTAAGCTCAGCCCCCTATCTTGATTAAATTTTTTATAAAAAGTATTAGAGTGATAGAACCGTATGATTATCTGCAAATAGGTAGTGTTGTTACGAAATTATCCTAATTGTTACAGGGACATTTATGTTTTGCCGCATAGCCAAAAAAGCAACAGTTCAGAGGTTATGCCTATGTCCTAAATACCTTAAATTTAAATTCAATTAAAATTGAAATGCAAGGTTTGATTGTTCATCCAAAGAAGCTTCTTGTGCTGGGGGTTTTCTAATGTCATCATTACACAATTTATACATATTGACTGACTACAAGACACGTATTTACATTTGCTAATGATATGGTCCCTTCTCCATATAATTTTCTTATGTATGTTGTCTTGTCAGAAGTCTCTTTTGGTATCAACACTTCCAGGCAACAGCTGAAATTATGAAAATCCGATGTGAAAACTTTAGGTGTTGCTGGGGTCGAACCATGGATTCTGCGATTACTAGACGACAGACTTGACGTTTGCACTAAGAGGTCTTGATAGCAAAATTGTCAAGAGTTGTCAAAGTACCGGATGAGAGTTAAATTAGAATGCTAATGTTTCAATGCAAAGACGGAACCCATTCCATTGTATATGCAGGCACGCAAGGCATCTCCACCATGACTTGTACAAAGAATACAAAGAAAACAAAAAAGAAAATTGTCGAAAATAAGACGAAATAATTAACGAAATAAGTAGAAATTTTAACAGAAAGGAGAAAGTGAAGAAAAATAGAACAAAAGATCCGACCCAGCACTTCCAAACTTAGGATCCGCTTATAGGCCCCTTTTTGCGTTCTTTCTTGACAGCCGGGATGGCCGAGTGGTTACTGTGGCAGACTTTGAAGTACGAAGTGTGGGTTCGAATCCCACTTTCGGTTAAAATTTTTTCAACAAGTTTCTGCTGCAAGTGCAATTTATCAACCTAATTTGCATATTCCAGAATATTCTCGACTTCCTGCGCAAGCCTGTTTATTTTGGTTACAGTCAGCTAACTTCTTAACGTGCGGCTCAGTTTTGTTTTTGTTAGTGGTGACTGCCATGCACGCATCTGGGCAGCACCAGTCACGTGAACAAAAATCTTGCCCTTCCAGCCAATGGGATTCCGATTGGACACCACCTGATCATCCCTGTCCCGGATTCGGAAGAATTCTGATAGGCTGGAGAGGCTGAAGCGATACGATGATGGATTGAGGAAAAGGAAAGAAAATCAGGATGAAAAAACGAAGGAAACGGAATTTCTCAGGTGAATTTTAAACGAAATTTTGTCTTGTCTGATGAAACTGTTTTGGAATTTTTGAAATTTGAAACTGTGATTGTAATAAGAAAGACCCGGTGCAAACCCTTGTTGTTTGTAGCAGTGCGGAATTTGGCTGGTTTCACAAATTCGGTTAGGTCTATCCATCGAAATCCCGAATAAATTAATTGCTTATAATGAATAATTTACTACAAAATGTACTACACGGCCCATTCATGGAAATCCTTATAACTGATTGCGCAGTTTGAGGAAATTACTCCTTATTTACGGGTTGGTCCGCTTCTTCTATAGGATTAAAGTTTGGGAGAAAACTAGATATTTATGGTGTTTTAAGGTCGTTGATTGATTGAATGAATGAATGTTTGGTTGATTTATTAATCATTGATTGATTGATCGATTCATTGATTGATTGATTCATTCAGTCATTGATTTGTTGGCTCATACCGGGCCCGAGCCAGCACCGAGCTTGGCCCGGAGGATTCCGTTGGCCCCGGCCCTGCCCTACCTACGACTTATTCACGGCTTTCCCTTGAACTTTTGGCATGTGAGCAGGAATATTCTTTCACAGATGTCTGAGTCACCTCAAGTTTCAGATTACTGACATATTTTGATACTTTATCTGTTCTTCTGTTTTCTATTTTATCATTTCTTTATTTTGTTCCAGGGTCAGATTCGTGGCATAGTTATGGTCGATGGTTCCACCCGTATCCTCAAATTTCAGAAGCTGTTGCATTACTTCTTCAACGGGAAAGAGTTCAACAAGAGCATAAAGGCTGCGGCCGGCTGAGGCTGCGGCCTACAGAGCTGGTAAGCTTTTTGCCAAACCTTTTTGGATTTCTTTTGCAAAATGTGTCTGCGACTTTACATAAGCCTATGTAGGTCTTTTTCTTTAGTGAACACTGATGCCAAACCGGTTAGAGGAAATCAAAACTTCAGCGACACCGAGACTTATATACTTTTGGCTTTTAGGCGAGACCTAGATCGAGACTCCCACTGCTGTGGAGTGTATCCTTAGTTTCATCAAGAGTACATAATATAAGTGTGCCACTAGGCACACTCTCTGTTACCAAGCAAAAACTATGCTCTGGTCGCTAACGCCCCCCCGCAAATTAGACCCTTCACTTCAAAGCATTTCGTGCGCTATGTTTGTGTTCTAAAGCTCGAAGCAGGCACAAAATTCGCGCACGCACTGCTTGCGTTTTCGAGCTTAAGCACATAAACAGAGAGCGAGTGAGCGTACTCCCGTTTTGATTCACTAGGGGGGGTCACTAGGGTCTGATTTGCGGAGGGGTGGGCCGTTAGCGAACAGAGCATAGTCTTTGCTCTGATAACATAGAGTGTGCCTAGTGGAACACTCTTATATTATGTACTCTTGGTTTCATACAGTTTTTGAGACTTATGCTCAGTAGTAAGAACCGGTTTATCTTCAGTAGTCAGAATTTCATATGTCCGACTTTTCAGAATTTCAACGTTTCAAACGTTTAGTCAGAATGTAGGTTTTTGAAATAATGTGTTGAACATGCATTTGTCATAAGTTCATAAGGCAGAATTTCATTAGTCAGAATTTCGTTTGTCAGAATTTTGCAAAAACAATTTTCTTCCGGGGGCAAAGTCTATCAAGATGGCTGATCTTGATAATATTATAAAATGGCCTCTAGTCAACACAAATATAAATCTTGGCTCAACCACTAGCAACGAGCAAAACTCTCTTTTCAAGAGGGTTCCCCAACCGCTGAGTTGGTTTCTCCTACATCTACCGGATCAAGCAAACAATTCGCAAACTATCTCCCCCCAACGCTTTATCTAACTCAAAGCTTGGCCCAATTGGTTAAAACTTTGCGTGGGTGCATTCCAACACATGCCTGATTGATTCGTTACAGAACTTTAAAATTTTAAAGATTTAAAATCTTTAAGTTTTTAAGGGGGGACTAAGGGGAACCAAAACATTTTTTGTCTCCGATTTTACTGAAAAGTTGTATAAAGAGGTTTCCAGGGTCGCAGATCACAAATCAGATGTCGCTTTTCGATTCAGTGTTCGTTAGTTCAGTGTAACCTAAAGGAGTAAGCTTTGATCCCATCTACCTACATCGTAGAGACAGCAGGAAATGACGATAGGCTGTTTCGTTTGAATTCTAAAAGAATCAGAATGGCCAAGTGTACGTAATAACTGTTCGATTGTGTACTCTTGGCATGACGCAAATCATCAAGTGTATTTTTGGGAAGAGTTAAGGGGGACAAAAGAGTTAAGTTTGCTCTTCTCTACGCTAGCCTACTTTATAGGGAAAGCGCCTAAGATTGTGCAGCAACGTGCAAAATTTTGGAGAATTTCGGAAAATAAAATTCTAACTTATGAAATTCTCACTAATGAAATTCTGACTGATGAAAGTAGACGGTAAGAACCTCAGCAACTGGTTCTTTTTCAAAATGAAAACTTACTTAAAGTTTGCTGACATTTGCTACATCAACAAATCCACAAAAATGCCCTCACAACTTCAGTGTTTGCTAATCTTCTGCTTGCAAGGGTCAGTAGCTTCTCTGCGTTCCTGATCTTATTTGAGCTGAGTTTTAAATTTCTTTAGTTTGCCTCTTTCTTTAATATTCAATTGTAATTTTTGTTCTTTCCTTCTGTTTCAGCTGTTCAAGCCGCCATTCTGCACGGCGACAAGCATGAGACTGTACAGGATCTGCTGTTGTTGGATGTGATTCCGCTCAATCTGGGCAGTGACACAGCGGGCGGCGTTATGACTATCTGATCAATTGGTACCAATAGGTTGCTGATGGAAGGTAAGCTTATTTATGGGTGTCGTCCAACTAGTTGAGTAAATCCAGCTCCTAGCTTTATTATGTTGAAAGTGTGAAGGAAATATCCACACTAATAACAAAATCTGTAGCGACGAGATAAAACCGCCCACCCAAAGTGTGTAGCCTTTTCCATTCCTTCTTTGCTTTGCTAAAGTTTGAGCAAAAATGTAGGGTGCGATTTTTTGCTTATTTAACGGTATATACATTTTTGCTGCAGGAGGTGTGTATTTGTATTTTCGACATCTTTTTCAAGCTCAAAGTTTTATTTTGGAATTTTGGAATTTAAAACTGACTGACCAGCTGAACATTGTTCCTGTTCTCCAAACAACAACTACTACGTAAACTAATCTCCTTTTAAATCAAGTTGCAGTGGTCCGATCACGTGAAAATCACGAGACAAACTCAAAATATTTGTTAGGTTCAAGACACATATGCAGAGAATAAGAATAGAAAAGTTAAACAAGGAAGCCTAATTTGCATATTTGAAACTAAGAAGGCAACAAATTGAATATTCTAAGTTGTCATGGATAGGGGGTTTTCTCATAAACATATACAATTGTGATCAGTAGTCCAAGTAGATTATCTGTTTTGTAGCTAAAAGTTTTCTTTTTCAAAACGAAAATTTTCTGCTGTCGTTTGAAATTTAAAGCTGAAAGACCAGCTGAGCATTGTTTCTGTTGCCCTATTCTCCACAACTGAACTATTTAAGGAACGATCAGTTTAGAAGCATCTTAACTGAAGCTTGGATTGCTCGGTTGGGCTGAAACTTTGCATGCATATTAGCTAATATAAGTACTAATGCTATGGCGAATTTGAACCAAAACGGTTAACAACTGGTCGAGTTTTGATCAAAAGCTGGTTGTAGCACGGGGTAGCGAAAAACCTTGGTTAGGAAACGGCTGATTTTTTTAGTTGTAGTTGTAGTGTAACAAATGAATGTAAGAAATTGTACGCCTACATTGGTAAATGTGTGTACTGTGTAAATTTCAGCCAAATCGGTTTGGGCTTTTGAAGGCAAATTGGCAACAAACAGGCATCGGCCACTTGCTTAGAATCGCCAAATCTTTTTAATATTTTCAGTCCCTCAGATTGTTTCAGTTTTTATTTTATTTGTTTCAGATTCGTCGCAACATCCGCTGCCATCTGGAGGGCATATCCAGTAGCCGGCCGTACGGCGTGCCACTGCCCCTGCAGTCATCCCTGCATTCGGCCTAACACAGTCGAAGTCGCGACCTCTGTCGGCCGCAATCAACCCTGTGAGCGTGTCCGCGAACGCTGCCTCCAGCCATGCTGTGTGTTTGCTCTGTCACAATACAACAGACTGTCCTAAGACTATTTGCAAGACTTGGGTGGGTGCGCTAAATAGAATTAATTAATTAATTACTTGTCTTTAATTTCTAATGAAGAGAATTATTTAATTGGCAGTTAAGTAGTTATCTACTACGTAGTTAAATTGGTGTGGTCTTTCTAAATTTGATTGAGATATTATGGGGGTAGCTTGGGATTGTGTCCTAAGAATATGGGGTTCTCCGGGATATTTTGAAATAATTGGGTGTGGAATTGATTTAGCGATTAACTGATTTATGGGACTATTAAAAGCCTTCTCGTTTTTTATTCTAGAGTAAGATTTCATCACATACGTATCTAATTTAAGCTAAACATAAATACAGTATTGTAATTGACTCCATTAAATGTGCCCACAATTTTAGTGGTTGTTGTAAGTGATCTTTTTGTTAACCGATTTCTTTTCAGATAATTGCGTTCTGCAATTGTGGCAAGCCCAGCTGACCGCTCCCAGCACGGTGGATGATTGCAGTGGCGAGGCAACACAGCCCCAACAACCCTCTCCTCTGTCCTAGGATGCTCCTCGTGGAAATAATTGGTACGTACAGGTACACCACTTGCATGTGCGTATACATGGTTTTGGTTTATACAGTATGCATCGACTGCCCAAAAGCCTTAAAGTTAATTTCACAGATTTGCTACGAATAAATTTTCTCCGCATTTCACTATTTCTGGAGCTCTCTTTTCTGTGTCATGACAGTGCATTATTCTTGAATTTCGTGTAATCATCTTACACTTAACATTCTATGCAAACCGGTTTTTACAACGGCAGACAATGCAAATAATCGAATACCTAATTTGCATAAATCAACTCATTTATGCACATAATATTATGGGCAATAGAAAACACTAATCCCTACAACCTGTTAATAGAAAAACAGTGTAAAACGGACTTTCTCATAACTGAAACAGTAAATCATAGAATTTCTGTCATGTATTTCTGAACAACATATAGAACTACTTTCTCTGTTTACTGTTTTCCTGTTTCTCCTCTAGTTACTGACGTCAATATAGTTGTAAAATCCTGTAGCTGTCAAGTTGAGCTAATTTTGATTACAGGACACTGTTACTTAACAACGCTAAGCTTATTGTTTGTCATGAGACACTGCAAACCGGTTTTTCGAAGGTAGACAACTTTAAACGGCAGACAATCTAAACATTCAGAAACCTAGTCTGCATAAATCAATTCATTTATACACATTTGCCCACACTAGACAATACTAATCGCATAACCTGTTAATAGAAAAATACTGAAAAAGGGACTTTGTCATAACTGAAATGGTAAATCACAAAATTTCAAACATGTATTTATATTTCAAGAGGGACTTTCTCATAACTGAATCATTAAACTATAGAAGGTGAAAAACGTTCAGTAGTATATAAGCCATTATCCCACAAACAAACTGTCCCCTTATGTTTTTTTTTGATAAATTTTCATTAATTTACTACTTTTTTATTTTCATTATGTTTCATTAAATTAAATTTCATTTTCGTCAATAAACAAACCATAAACTCAAATTTTTAAAAACTGAAACTACAACGCCTGTTAGAGTTTTCCCGAAAATTGCTAATTTTTGGTCAAAAACGTTAAAAATTCGCAATTTTTAATAATATCGGGGCAGACCCCCTTAAAATTTGCGAATTTTTCAGGGGTAGACCCCTCGCCGAGGTGGGGGTAGACCCCCCAGAATCGGCCCCCGTGTTAATGTATGCATATAATTCAACATATTCTTCACGACATTCTTCTATGCGGAATCTCAGTATTATAACCTCACACCAGCAATGAAATTTGGTTATTTTTCGTTTTTTAGCCTTGTTTTCCAATTTTTCATCGTAACTTTCAGTTACTATTCGTTATTTTCATTAAGACTGTTACTTTCTTTTTTTTGTAGCACGGAAACGGATAATAGTCTGGCCAATTTCATTGTATCCGATGACTCTGAAGACCACCCGTTTCGCAAAAAGAAACGCAGAGGCAGGCGTCCAGATGATGACGATGACCAACAAGGGTAAGCTTTCATAAAGTTTTAGCAACCGTATAATCATCACAGTAAGTATAAACTTGTTCTTCTTAGACGACAACTTCTTCTTTACATATTCTCTTCCTTTATTTTCAACACACAAGGAACAAATTCCCTTTTCTCTATATTATTTTCCTGTTGCTCTTCTATTTGACAACTGTTGCAGAATCCTGTAAATTGCTTGTAGAAATAATTTTGATTACAGGACACTGTAACCTAAGAATCTTAACCTTATTGTTTCTCTTCAAACAGGACAAACCAGTTTAAAACAAGTAGACAACGCTAAAAGGCAGTAAACATTCAAAAACCTAATTTGCATAAATCAATTCTTTTATACACTGTGCACAATAGACACTACTAATGCCTTAACTTCTTAATGGAAAAATACTGAAAAAGGGATTTTGTCATAAGCGAAATAGTATTTCAAAATATTTCAAAAGGGACTTTGTCGTAACTGAATCATTAAACGAAAAAAGCTGAAAAACATTCTGCAGTATATAACCCATTATTTCATAACCAAATCATCTCGTTATGTATTTTTGATTAATTTCATTATTTTACAAATTTTTTATTTTTCATATATTTTATTCCACAAAATTTCATTTTCGACAAACAACAAAAAAAACTTACTTCACAGTGGCAGCCAAACTTAGTTCTTAACTCACACTTTCTGTTCAATCAAAATATTTTCAACTTGCTTTTTTTTCCTGTTGCACCTGTACACACTACAAACTTTCTTCACAGTGAGCTGTATAGCCAAGTCAACTTACTTCACATTTCTCTTTTTTATCAAGGTCTTTTCATTATTACTTCTGTACACTGTCCAAAATTACACGCATCCTCTAAATTTTCGATTTTATGCAATTTTTTGACCAAAATCGCTAGTTGAAGAAGATAGTGAAGAAAGCAAAATAGGGGAATCCTATAAAATTTTCGATTTTATGCAATTTTTTGACAAAAATCTGGAAGGGGACAGTAAAAATCAGAAAAAAAGAAGGAAAGAAGGGGAATCCTCTAACATTTTCTATTCTATGCAATTTTTTGACAGAACTCTGGGAGAGGACAGCAAAAACCAGAAAAAATGAGGGAATGGATTGCTAATATTTGGACACGGACGGTGGGACTGCAAAAAAAGAAAAACAGAGGGCGGGGTTACCCAAATGTTTAGTCGGAGTTTTTGCTACCCACCCCTTAACACAACTATGCGCCAGAAAGCACACCTTGACAAACCTTGACAAAGTCAACATAAGAGAAGAAAAAACAGGACATAAGAAAACAGTGTCCTGTAAACAAACTTGACAACTAGACGACAAAACCGGTGAATAAAAATCAACACCAGCAGGAGAACAGGACACAGGAAGACTAATCTACACTACACACTTACGCATCAAAAACCTAATTTGCATAAATCAATTCTTTTATGCACGGTGCACAATAGACACTACTAATCCCATAACCTCTTAACGGAAAAATACTGAAAAAGGGATATTGTCACAAGCGAAATTGTATATCAAAATATTTCAAAAGGGATTTTCTCCACTTCAAACTTTCTGATCAGTCAAGGTATTTTCCATTTTTTTCATTTTGCACCTGCACATACTACAAACTTACATCACAATGACCTGTATAGCCAATTGACAAACTATTTTCAACTTCTATTTTCGATGTGATGCAATTTTTAGGGTGCAGCAAAAATCTGACAAAAATGGGAAGGGGGTTCCCAAAATTTGACCAAAAATCTGAGACGGGGGCTGCAAGCTATTTTTGCTCCCCGCACTACAAACTTATTCCCCTGTTGCTTCTATCAACACGAGGAACAGAAAAATCAAGAAGCCTATTCTACACTACAAAATTGGTTCACAGTTCTTCTTCAGTCAAGCTATATTCGACTTACCATTTTCGATTTGATGCAATTTTTAGGTGTAGGCGGCGCCTGCCAAATTTTGGCAGGGGTCATCGCTCCGCCCCCCCCGTAACTTACCTATACGGCAGAAAGCAAACCTTGACAAAAATTGCCGAAACAACAAGTTCCGAGGAAATTGATGTCTGCATTCAAGACGTTGTCAGTCAACTTCGAAAAGCTGGAGTTGTTTTAGACTTTCAGTTGACCTGTACCCACTTCTTGCACACATACACAAACCTTGACAAAACTTGACATTGTCAAGAAAAGAGAAAACAAAACAGGACATCAGAAAACAGTGTCCTGTAAACAAACTTGACAACTAGACGAGATTTCCGGCAAATAAAATCCAACATCAGCAGGAGCAACAGGAAAAGAAAACAGACTATTCTACACTACAAACTTCTTCACAGTTGCCTCTATTAATAGAAGGAATAGGAAAAGACGTTTCTTTTTTAGTTCACATTTGCTTGTTTAGTCAAGCTGTTTTCCTGATGCTAACTGGTCTCATGGACGCATTTGGACATATTCACAGACTAAAGTTTTGCCGTACAACAAGTTCCGAGGAAATTGATGTCTGCATTCAAGACGTTGTCAGTCAACTTCGAAAAGCTGGAGTTGTTTTAGACTTTCAGTATGTCTTTACCGTAATGCATTAACTAAACTCCTACTTATTGCCACCAAAGTTTTCAGCTGTTATCATTTTTCCTTTTCTCTTTTTCCTCTTTGACCTGTACTCACTTCCTGCACACATACACCAACCTTGACAAAACTTGACAATGTCAAGATAAGAGAAAACAAAACAGGACATCAGAAAACAGTGTCCTGTAAACAAACTTGACAACTTGACGAGATTTCCGGCAAATAAAATCCAACATCAGCAGGAGCAACAGGAAAAGAAAACAGACAATTCTACACTACAAACTTCTTCACAGTATTTTCAGTATGTCTTTACCGTAAAGCATTAACCAAACTCCTATTTAGAATTGCCACCAAAGTTTTCAACTGTTATCATTTTTCCTTTTCTCCATTTCCTCTTTGTCCTTTCGTAAAGCTGTTTTCCTGATGCTAACTGCCCTCATGGACCCATTTGGACATATTCACGGACTAAAGTTTTGCCGTATCCTTTTCCTCTTTGCCCTGTACTCACTTCCTGCACACATACATCAACCTTGACAAAACTTGACTTTGTCAAGAAAGGAGAAAACAAAACAGGACATCAGAAAACAGTGTCCTGTAAACAAACTTGACAACTTGACGAGATTTCCGGCAAACAAAATCCAACATCAGCAGGAGCAACAGGAAAAGAAAACAGACAATTCTACACTACAAACTTCTTCACAGTATTTTCAGTATGTCTTTACCGTAATGCATTAACTAAACTCCTACTTAGAATTGTCACCAAAGTTTTCAACTGTTATCATTTTTCCTTTTCTCCTTTTCCTCTTTGTCCTTTCGTTTTCTCCTTTTCCTCTTTGACCTGTACTCACTTCCTGCACACATACATCAACCTTGACAAAACTTGACTTTGTCAAGAAAGGAGAAAACAAAACAGGACATCAGAAAACAGTGTCCTGTAAACAAACTTGACAACTTGACGAGATTTCCGGCAAATAAAATCCAACATCAGCAGGAGCAACAGGAAAAGAAAACAGACAATTCTACACTACAAACTTCTTCACAGTATTTTCAGTATGTCTTTACCGTAATGCATTAACTAAACTCCTACTTAGAATTGTCACCAAAGTTTTCAACTGTTATCATTTTTCCTTTTCTCCTTTTCCTCTTTGTCCTTTCGTTTTATCCTTTTCCTCTTTGACCTGTACTCACTTCCTGCACACATACATCAACCTTGACAAAACTTGACTTTGTCAAGAAAGGAGAAAACAAAACAGGACATCAGAAAACAGTGTCCTGTAAACAAACTTGACAACTTGACGAGATTTCCGGCAAATAAAATCCAACATCAGCAGGAGCAACAGGAAAACAAACAAGACTATTCTACACTACAAACTTCTTCACAGTTCACATTTGCTTGTTTAGTCAAGCTGTTTTCCTGATGCTAACTGCCCTCATGGACCCATTTGGACATATTCACGGACTAAAGTTTTGCCGTACATCAAGTTCCGAGGAAATTGATGTCTGCATTCAAGACGTTGTCAGTCAACTTCGAAAAGCTGGAGTTGTTTTAGACTTTCAGTATGTCTTTACCGTAATGCATTAACTAAACTCCTACTTATTGCCACCAAAGTTTTCAGCTGTTATCATTTTTCCTTTTCTCTTTTTCCTCTTTGACCTGTACTCACTTCCTGCACACATACACCAACCTTGACAAAACTTGACAATGTCAAGATAAGAGAAAACAAAACAGGACATCAGAAAACAGTGTCCTGTAAACAAACTTGACAACTTGACGAGATTTCCGGCAAATAAAATCCAACATCAGCAGGAGCAACAGGAAAACAAAAAGACTATTCTACACTACAAACCGACTTCAGAGTTGTCTCCATCAACTGATGATCTCTAGTCTAATACTTTGTCAGTTGTATATATATTAATATCCAAACAGACTACGTTAAAAATACATATATATACATTTGTTTTTGTGTTGCAGGAGCTCCATGATTAACGCTTAAGGAAAAGATCTGAAGACGGACCACCAGGATTAACGAATTCTACGAAACCTTTGAACTTTTTTTTCATATATAAATTGTTCTGATATTAATTCTGTCTTAGTAAAATCACTGCATTCGATTTAAGGTGATGATTCCTTTTGGGCACATATTGTTGTTTGGCGACGTAAATCAAGATGAAATTTGATGAAACTTTCCGAAATAAGTTCTTTTGGCGTTCTAACACCCTCCGCGCAATCCCGATTCAAAAATTCGAGATTTCCGGTCAGAGTGGTTTTTCCCAATTTCTGAACGTTTGGCAGCGCCGATACAGTTATGACTATATTCATTCGAAAGAGCTCGTTGAGCTTCACATTTTTGCTTTTTAAAGTAAGTTTCTAGCTCTTCTCTACCGTGAGATACAGCCGATTTTCTTGTTTTGGCGTTGAAAACTTGCCATTTTTGCGAAATCAAATTATCCAACATTTCTTGAACTACGCAAGCCGTAAAATCAAACTAAGGGCGTCGATCTGAAGGTCTCACAGGGACAAATTATCCGACGCATGATTGTCTTCCAACTGCTATCCTGTAGGCTGCTATCATAAAAAATGTAATTTTTGCAAAACACGACCAATTTTTTTTCAAAGATTGTGGAGCATTCACCATGCAAGTTGGAGGGCTGCTACTGAACAAATGTGTTCTGCACAAATATACCCAGGGACGATTTTTTAGTTGCCCCGATTGCTGCTTTCTAGCTAAAGTACTCGCTTGACAAAGTTGGAAAAAGTAGGCAAAATACAGGTTACGCACACATTTCAGCTTATTTCTCTATAACGAAGAACGATTTCACAATAAATAAAAAATCGTCCCCAGCTATTTAATGGAGGTATCGAATGATATAACCGATGCCTCGCGAAAAAATTTACTTGGGTCTGCAAAAATCCTGGAAAATTATACTTCTTCTAAAATGGGTCAAAAATATTTTAGAAAAGCAGCATTAGTTTCGTGGCATGCATTAAAAAGAGAAAATGTAAAGCTACATTTTGATATAAAAATGGCTTCTTAACTCCAAGTAATGAATGAGTAATAATGGTGCAAACTTTATGTGACCAAAGGGAATCACCACCTTAAATTGTTAGCATTATAATTCGAATAGAAAGAAAGTCTCCTTTAAGTCTAATTAAGTTATAGTCTTCCTTTTCTTTAAGTACTTAAGACGACACTTATTACAATATCACAGTTTGCCTGATATTCGTTTAAAACTTAGAAGGAACATACACATATCAGTCAACGCTGTCTAACAAGTCCCTCCTTAGCAGTGCAGCAATGGTAAACACAAGACAAGTAAACAACAGAGCAAAGACTCTATCCTAAGGAAAAGGAATATCGGATAACATGGAGTCTCTCTTTTCCTGTATAAGTGCAGAAGAAACTATTCCTTCTTTGTAGTAAAACACAGGAAAACAAGGTGACACACCAATTGTGCGCCATTGTTTAAAAATTTCAAAATTGGAAAAGCGTCTCCACCAAAACTAGCAAGTCCGTAAAATTTAAAATCAATGCTTTCCAACAGATTTCGCGATTAACAAACATTTTGCCCTTTTCAGAAACGTGGGGAGTGGCTCACAGGGGCCTATGTTAGCCGAGGAAAAGCAGAGATCCCGGCAATAATTTATCAGTCATGTTCCAAAATTAAACAAGAGGGTGCAGTATAGGGCATGTAATAAATTTGAGTTTGTCGCGGTCGTTGGCTCACTCTATTTACTTCCAACCTAATAGTCCATATCATACGCTTCTCCAAATAATGAGGACCTTTTCACCAACGAGTTCAACAGAATTAAAATGGTTTAATTTAACCTGATTCCTTTCAAATTGATAAATGTAAAACAACAGATTGTACGCGGATCCACAGAAATGTAAAGACATCAAATAAATATTTCAGTCCAAAACGCGAACACCCAATATTACGGACGCGTGTTTACTGTGCGACCGGTTACGGGCCCCGGGGACCCTTCATAAGGCAGTTCCTGTAGCTTTGATGATTCTTTTTCTATGGTTAAAGGAGTTAAAGTTAAAGTTAAAGATCCCTTTACGTTATCTTAGAGGACGAAGCGTCAAAGCAACAGGAACTGACTTATGAAGGGCTGAAACCGGTCGCAGAGTTAAGATGGGTTTGTAATTCTGAGTGTTCACATTTTGGACTGAAATATTTATTAGATTCGTTTCAAAAAGAGTTAAAAGAGGGAAAGTCAAAATATATTTTAATGAGCCAATTTTAACTCTACACTACTCTACCCCCATGAAAATGCCCTTACCGAACAAGGATAACCATATCGTCTTCCGCGGGACACATTCCCCAATGAATCGGCTTTTTGCGTCATAGCCTAAAGGTTGGTTCAGAGTAGAGACCTGCACGGGCCGAATTTTCGCGGCCCGGCCCGGCCCGGCCCGTGAAAATTTTTTCTCGGCCCGCCCGGCCCGGCCCGCGAAAGGCTTCGGCCCGCTCGGCCCGGCCCGTCAAATTTTTCGGCCCGCCCGGCCCGGCCCGTGAAATTATTAATTTTTCTCTGAAATTGCAAAATTTCACAAAATTCCATATTGAAATTCATTTAGGTGTTTCTACGTTCTAAATTGCGAAAATTGCAAAAACAAAAATAAATTGAGTGATTTGACATTAATTTTGCGCACCAACTTTTGCAGTTAACAGCTTAAAGTGCTTTTTCCGAATTTTTTGAACAATAAAATTGAGTAGGACAACATCTGAAATCATATTTTTAAGTACTCAGGGAATGAGCATAAGAATAAGCCTTATTACAAGGAGATAACCTAGGAATTTAAAGGACATCCAGTACTTAAGTATTAATTGACTATTCAATTGAAATAGAATACACACTATCAGTAGCATATTTTATGAAAAGAAAATGCTGAAACTACTTCCTGAAATCAGTGTTAATGTGTACGAAACTTGTACAAAAAGAACAAAAATCTTTGAAGCTATACTTTTGAGTTATTATTCTTTAGCAAAATTTCGCAAAAAATAATGGAAGCAGGCCGAAAATCCGGCCCGTGGCCCGGCCCGGCCCGTGAGCTTCGGCCCGCGGCCCGGCCCGGCCCGTGAACTTTGGTCGTCGGCCCGCTCGGCCCGGCCCGCGGGCCGGGCCGGGCCGCGGGCCGTAATGCAGGCCTCAGAGAGGTGTTAGTAGGCTTTGGTTGGATAAACTGACAACCGTTTGACAAACAGCTGGTAATAAACTGTCGCAAATAAGAAATCTCTAGGCTGTTGTCTGCCAAACGAGAAATTCCAGAAGTTGTGTGTAGCTGTCCAGTTGAATTCACGTTTAACTGCTGCTTAGGAACCGTAGTCGAAAATGTGCCAAAAATCTATCCTACACACGATTTATTTACACGATTTAATTCGTGTCAAAATCGCTTAATCGGCTTCTTTTGATGAAAATCTGTTTTGTAGCGTTTGCAGGTAACCCGGCCATTTGCTAGCAAATGCTATAAGAAACGAAAAAATGAAAAGAAAAACGTTGTACTTAACTTTTACATGCTTTCATATGATTGCGGCAAAGCTGAAATAAAGTTGCAGCTACAGGAAAGCAAAAAGGCAGAATAAAAACTACCAAAAGAAGAAACTTGTAAAAATCGTGTAAATTTTATGGAAAACGTTTGGAATTAGTGAAACTTTCGTCGTGTACACGATTTTATCTTTGACACGGTTTATTAAACGGTTTCTTTTTGCGCCTCAGCGCAGCAGATCTCTTCTGTTTGCTCAGTTGTGGCCCTCACAAGCAGTTGGCGCGATAAAAAGTACATTCCACCGCTAATGCATGTGGATTAGTATGGGGCCAGTATGACTTTTGTTTGGTGACTCTTCCTTGATTTTAAATTTTTAAAATTTAAAGTTTTATGACCAATCAATCAGGAATGTGCTGAAATTCACTCACACAAAGTTTGGGCTAAATTGGTCAAGTTTTGACCGAGTTACAACGACGGGAGAGTTTGCTTGAGTATTTATGGGAAGGGATTGTTGATCCGTTGATCCTTGATCGATTTGGATTTTTTCGACAATGATCCATGTTTGGAAGCTCATCGCTAACACTGTGGTCAGAAATATAGCAAAAATACACTTTATTTCAGGGTTAAGTTCCTGTTCTTTAGCATTCTCGATGTCGATTTTGAAAACAGTTGCCGAGTTCATAAAAATGGTTTGTTTTATATTTTTAGAAAATTTTCCTGTTTAACTAACACACATTTACATTTTTTAAAAATGTAAATTTTAAAAATGGCAAAGCTTAATATTAAAATCAAGTTACCAATGAAAATGCAGCAAGTGCAATTGTGGTAGTAATTGTAGTATATAAGTTGCAGACTATAAACGCTACTTTCGCCGTTTGAATGGTTAATCCGTTTTAAACCCCGGTAGCAACGCAGGGTTAAAATCAGATCAAAATTAGCCAGCAGGATTAAGCGGATTAAAATTAATCTTTTGAGAAATAGAAATTATGCGGTAGGATTAAACTTAACTTTCTTCCTTTTAGTCCTGCTAAATAACAGCGAAGTGGGTTGGTTTAAAAATTTTAAACTGGCATGATTAAAGAAATCTGGTTAAAAGTAGAATAAAAATCAGATCGTTTAACTAGCAGGATTAAGATTTAAGCCGTTTAATCCTTGCAACTATTTCATTGATCTGCATTAAGTTTAATCTAAATCCGTTTAATCTTTAAAGAAGTAAACCCGTAGAAAGGTTAACATCAGCGTAGTCAAGAAACGTGTGCGTAGCTCAGTTGGTAGGATGTTTTACTAAAGCTCTCAAAACTCAGTGGTTCGATCCACTCTCTGGACACTTTTCTTCACATCTTTCAAATCTCGATTTCAACCTTTCACACAAGATTCTAGAGCTCAATTCCTGTCAAAGTGCTAACAGATCTCAGTTACTGGAATGTTGGTACACGAATATCCGCTATAACTTGATGCGACTGTGCCTTCGTTGCTTAGTTGGCAGAGCGTTTGCCTAGTTAGCGAAATGCAATGGGTTCGAGTCCCCCAGTGAAAGTTCGATTTCTCTGATCTTCGGTGGTACATGGCTTTCTTCTTCTTTCTTATACTGGAAGTATCAAGTTCATTGGGATAAAGTTTTGGATTCGAATATGGAAAGTCGAATTTGCAAAACTTCCCAATTATATCCATGCAGGAAATGTTTGTTGGTCAAAGGTTGCAACACTACATGAAACTTGTTGGCTTTTGGGAAATTCAGGATATTGAAAGGTTTTGAAAGCACACCGAATTGAAGCAATCAACGGACGGCTAGCTTTATGGTGGGCAAATGCACAGCCGTTGTCATCACTGTTTCAGGATTTTAAAATTTTATTGATTTTAATTTGTAATTGATTAAATTTTTTCTTCTTTATAGATTTAAGATTTCCATGCACGTAACGTACCACTGATCCGGATAATGCAATGGCTAGCAGAAAGCAAACGAGTAGAGCATAGCTGCCCGATTTTCTGAAACATATGGGCCGCATTCTTTCCTGTAGCTGAAGTTAAAGTTGAAATCGCCAAGTTTTATTTTCTTTTCCACGTTTCTCTGAAATAGGAGAGGCTTTTACGGTAATTTCAACGCGAGACAGAAATTTACAATTGAATTGCAGCATTAGAAATCGTGCTGCATTTCTTTGGCGGTAATGCTTGTTCAGTTTCAAGCCATAAAATATTCGCCATGAATTACAATGCTTTTCAGAATCAGGAAAAAAGATTGTGAAATCTGGCTTAACCTGAATTGCACTTAGCAATCTGTAAAGAACTGAACAAAGAATTGACTTTTTTGCTGATAAAAGGCGTCACCCAGCTGAATTGATTTCGTTGGATTATTCGTTTAACCTGAAATAATTCTGTGCACCGGCCTTGCCTAGACCGGCCGGTCGGCCAACCAGATACAGGCAGGACGGCCGGCCGGTGACAGTTTCTGTGGGTTACCGCCTAAACTTGCTACAATCTGCCTTGAAAACTGTCAAATATCTTATATTTTTACTAGTATTTTGGATAGCGGGCGAAACGTGACACCGGCCGTCCCACAAAATATTGGGCCGATAAATAGCACTAACCTGAAAGTGACCAGAGCGCACACCCGGGTAAAGGGGACATAGGACGTCATTCCGTTTGAGGCCGTCCGGGGTCTCACCAGCCGGACGAGCAGTTTGCAGTGCAGTTATTATAACTGCTAAGATATTATTTTCGGATGTTATCTTAGAAAAATAGCACAGCATAGCATAGAAAATCAGCGAAACTAGATTGGAGTCCTATTTAAGCGTAGTTGCTCTATTTTGTAAATTTTTGATTGGTGATTTGTATCCCAGCCGGCGGCCGGTCGGCCGTTAGTGCAAAAGAGCAAAAGTTGTCGGCCGGCGGCCGGCCTCAAACACTATCTCCAGGTGCGAAACATACATAACTCCGTCCAAACGCCAGACTTAGTTCAAGGGTTTCCAGATTTTGAGAGCCAAAGATAGTTGGTTTGATCCCAACTCTGGGCATGTTTCCAGTCATCTTTAATGGACTTTAAAATTGATCCTATGAGATGTCAAATAATTAATCCGTTAATTAACTCCATCTCAGCACAGCACTGTGGGATTAACCCGTCTCTTAAGGTGGTGATTCCCTTTGGTCACATAAAGTTTGCACCATTATTACTCATTCATTACTTGGAGTTAAGAAGCCATTTTTATATCAAAATGTAGCTTGACATTTTCTCGTTTTAATGCATGCCACGAAACTAATATTGTTTTTCTAAAATATTTTTCACACATTTTAGAAGAAGTATAATTTTCCAGAATTTTTGTAAACTCAAGTAAATTTTTTCGCGAGACATCGGTTATATCATTCGATATCTCCATCGAATAGCTGGGGACGATTTTATATTTATTGTGAAATCGCTTTTCGTTGTAGAGAAATAAGCTGAAATGTGTGCGTAACCTGTATTTTGCCTACTTTTTCCAAATTTGTCAAGCGATTACTTTAGCTAGAAAACAGCAATCGGGGCAACTAAAAAATCGTCCCTGGGTATACTTGTGCAGAACCCATTTGTTCAGTAGCAGCCCTCCAGCTAGCATGGTGAATGTTCCACAATCTTTGGAAAAAACTTGGTCGTGTTTTTGCAAAAACTACATTTTTTATGATAGCAGCCTACAGGATAGCAGTTGGAAGACGATCATGCGTCGGATAATTTGTCCCTGTGAGACCTTCAAATCGACACCCTCAGTTTAATTTTACGGCTTGCGTAGCTCATGAAATCTTGGATTATTTGATTTCTGCAAAAATGACAAGTTTTCAACGCCAAAATAAGAAAATCGGCTATATCTCAAGCTAGAGAAGAGCTAGAAAGATGCTTCCAAAAGCAAAAGGTAGAGCTCAACGAGATCTTTCAACTGAATATAGTCATAACTATGCAGCTGCTGCTCAACTGTAAATAATTGGCAAAAACCGTCCTGAACGGAAATCTCGAAACTTTGAAGCGGGATTGTGCGGAGGGTGTTAGAACACGACATTAACTTATTTTGGATGGTTTCATCAAATTTCATCTTGGTTTGAGCCGTCAACCAACAATATGTGCCCAAAAGGAATCACCACCTTAAAACGATTAGCTAAAAAATCTATTTGTATCTTTCCTATATCTATTATATTTCTAATTTTTCCACCTCACCTTACGACTTTTAAACCAAGCAAACAAACTTTAATAAAGTTGCATAATACCATGAAAATACCAGTACAGCATGCAACCCGCTCTACTCCGACAGTTGTGTCAAATATATGCCGTTTTACAACAATTATTTACAAGCACCATCTCATTATGTACGTAACGTTACAAGTAACTTAACTGCCGTTACAAGTAATTAGTTACTTAAAGCGGTTGTATAAAATTGTAGACAATAGGCTAAAGCTTAAAAGTTGTATATACAAAATAAAGAAACAAGCACTAGCAAAAACAGGTATACAATAATTATGTACGTTAAACAAAAATCAACTATAAATTTATAACATGTGCTAATAAATGGCATTAATTATGAATTTAAAAGTGAACAATGAAATTTGTTCCAAAATATCTATTCCATGCATTCTAATAACTTTTTACATTTCCTCTCCTTTGAACAAGACTATTTAGATTAAAATTTCTTACAATAGTTCATAAATTATAATTATCAAATCAATTAAAACTATCTAACGGCGCATATGTACAAGTTCTGAGGTAACAGTAAATGTTTTTGTTGCAAGTCCTTGGCTTGAGGAAGATAGATCATGCATACTGGCTGCAGGTGGCAGAACACTGGCTTCGGCACACAGCGTCTGTGGCACAAAAAATGACTACAAACAAAAATCCGAGTTCGTGCGTTTCTGAGTTTGCCATGAGTCAAATTATGCAGACATTTATTCAGTATTTTTAACAAAATTTGAACAAAAACAGCACCCAAAATCGCCGCTTAATTTCACCATGACAAACTCAGAAACTGACAGTTAAAAGCAGGGCGGGCGGGGGGGGGTATAGTTCAGCGTTGTTGTCCCGCAGCCGATCCATAGACCATACAGGTGAGCTTTTCGATCTGCATTCGGAGCATGTTGCACTCCGTTTTGAGTCGCAGATTTTCCTGCTCCAGGTAGAGCATACGAAAGTGAGCCTGCTCCTCCTTCTGTCGTCGAGCCTCACGACTCCGCCGAGCCGACTCGTTATTTTTCTTCCGCCGTTCCCAGTAGCCATCGTCTTTGAGCTCATCGGGTACCGGCTGGGGCTTTTTCTTGGGGGTCGGGGTGGTGCTGTGGGCCAGGGTTCGAGTAATCAGAGCCGAAGGGTGAGAGCCCCCGAAAAGGGCTGAGGCGATCGGAGAAGCGGTGAGACCCGCCCCGCCACCGGAACCCTCGCTCAAAGACTGTGGACTGCTTCCGCTGTCGGCTGGCTGCTGAGCCAAGCTGGTAGCCAGGCCCACACCGCCGCCACAGGTTGCATTGACCGTTTGCGCAATACCTGAAACAGGAAAAGGCAAGAAATAAAACGGCTAATAGTGGAAATATAGGTGATATATGTTATATATATATATATATGTAATATATGTTGGATGAAAATCAAAAATATATAGTCGAGTTTTACATACAATTACCTTGAAAATCTGTGTCCGCACTTCGAATCTTGATGAAAAGTTGCGTATAGGATTCAAGGTCACATAATACGAATCTGAAGTCCGTTTTTAACTTAACGTAATTTAAGCTCACTTTGTAAGACTATACTGAGCTAACGGAAAGCCGAATCTAAATGACTTATGATCCGTGTTCTATAACTCAGAAAACCCTTTTCAGCAGCTTTTGTCGAAATCGAAGACAAAACTTTTTTCGATTTCGCTTGGTAATTTCTGGCCTGGGGTGGGAATCGAATTTCGTAAAATCTAAAAATTTTCAACCTTTCAACTCAAATAAGTGAATTGTCTTTTCCAGATTACCCCCCCACCACTCAACGTTCTTAAAACTCGACCAAATGAGCTGAAATTTGTTGTGGGTATGTTTTCGACCACGCTGAGTTCAAATATCGCAAAATTTTTCGATTTCGCGAAATTCGAATTTTTTTCGGTTTTTTCGATTTCTGAGGGGGACCAAGGGAAGCCGAAAAAGTTTTTGTCTTCGATTTTGCTGAAAAGATGTATATAGGGGTTTTCTGGGTCGCAGAACACGAATCTGAAGTCCGTTTTGCGATTCAGCTTTTCGTTAGCTCAGCATAAGCTTACAACTTCAGCTTACAACTTTAGCTTATGTCAAGCTAACGAAAAGCTGAATCGAAAAACGGACTTCAAATTCGTGTTCTGCGGTCCCGAAAACCCCTATATACAACTTTTCAGCAAAATCGAAGACAAAAAATTTTTCGGTTACCCTTAGAAATCGAAAAAATCGAATTTCGCAAAATCGAAAAATTTTGCGATATTTGAACTCAGCGTGGTCGAAAACATACCCACACTAGAGACGAGGACGAGCCGGAGTTTTCCGGCTCGGCTCGGCTCGGCTCGCGAGAAAATGAGGTCGGCTCGGCTCGGCTCGGCTCGGAGAAATTTTGAAAGTGGGTCGGCTCGGCTCGGCTCGCCAAGCTTGAAATTTCAAATTCGCCAGATTGCATGGAATTTTTTTATTTAGTTCCTTGTTGTCTTGGTCAAGTTTATTAACGAAGTCGTAACCAGTTATAATTACAAGTTAAGATTTATCTTTAGCCTCTCAAGATCATATTATATACTCAAATACTAGAAGCAGTTACAACTTTTTCGCTATCCGATAAAATAAAATTACTAAAAATACCCAGAAACACAGAATAATAGATTTTACAGGTAAGATTTTTATGAAACCAAAACTGAGACGTAATAATGAAACAAGTCAAAAGTTTTTCTTACTAAAAGTATATCAATACCATACACGAGTTAGCGACAAGGACAGCCTAATATTAAGATTAACGTTTGCTTGGAAGGTATCGAGAAAGCTAAAGAAAATTATTGGCAATTATTATTAGTCTTCACTGAAGTTATTGGCAATTTTACTTGAACAAGTCCGAAAATATAGCAAGGAAATTTGGTTGAATTGCTATTTTTTGTTGGGCTCGGCTCGGCTCGCCGAGCCGAGCCGCGAGCCAAAATCCTCATCTCTAATCCACACCAAATTTCAGCTCATTTGTTTGAGTTTTAAGAACTTTGAGTGGTGGGGGGAATCTGGAAAAGACCCAATTTTACTGCAGTCTGCCAAAATGTAAATATCCAAAATTTGATTTACATAAAGTCAAGTCAAAAATTGAGTCAAAAATTAGTCAAAAAGAACACCCAGAGAACCTTTGTATATAAAAAATAAGGAACAACAAATATTGAACATTGTTATGAACAGAGCGGATACTTGAACATGCATATGGCCCAACCAAACGAAAATCTTAAAGCATGGCTTAGCATGGCATTTTAAGTTTTTACAAAACATCTGTCGAACTAAACCAAGTTTATCAAACACTTGCCAAGTTTCAAACCACCAACAATTCGGTTAACAGCCTCAGCTACAGCCGACCTGCGCTAAGCTCAACAATCCGGGTAGCTTACCAGCGGAAGCGGCCACAGCGAGCGCGTTAGCCGACGAGTAGGCAGCGACAGCGTAGTTGGAATCGAAGGAGGTCGGCCATCCGTACATGCTGGCCATCCCGGCAGCGTAGCTCTTCAAAGCGGACTGATTGGTGGAAGACGTTTCGGCAGCCATGGCTCTCAAGTCAGCTAAAACAGCAAAAATGCACAAATACACAAACAAGGCCAGGATATAGGTTAAGCTTAGTTGGATCTCTTTAACTTTATCCCCCCCACATAAGTTGGTCAACTTCGAAAGCTTATTGTAAGAGATCAACAGAACTTTAAAGCATGACTTATACATCGTTGGAATGCGCGAGATGTGCTCTATTTAATGTTATAAAGTTGTTTGCTGTAGCTTGCCGCTATTAAAATTTAAGCTTAACAGACAACCAAAAATTGCAAAAAGCGGTAACTTTGATGGTTTATTAAACTCAGCTTTTTATAGCAGCAAGCTACAGCAAACTGCTTTAAACCATTACATAGAGCACATCTCGTGCATTCCAATAATGTATATATAAATCATGCTCCAAAGCTTTGCTGATCTCTTGCAATAACCCTTTGAAGTTGACCAACTTTTAATGGGGGGATAAACTTAAAGAGATCCCACCGAGATCCCTAAAGGGAATGCGTGCACCATTATCTTTACACTGCAATAGTAAATTCTTAAGTTTTTCAAAATTTAAAATTTCACCGTTTTCAAATCCTCCAGCCTCCATTCCAAAGGCGGTAATCTGAAAGCTCTGATGATGTCATGAAAATCCCGGGTCATAGGGTATCTCGATTACCACCCCACCACTCAAAATCCTTAAAACTTGACCAAATGAGCTAAAATTTGGTATGGGTATGTTTTCGACCACGTTGACTTCAAAATATCGAAAATTTTTTGTTTTCGTGAAATTAGGTTTTTTTATTTCTAAGGGGGGACCAAGGGAAACCGAAAAATTTTTTGTCTTCGATTTTGCTGAAAAGACGTATATAGGGGTTTTCAGGGTCGTAGAGCACGAATCTGAAGTCCGTTTTTCGATTCAGTCTTTTGAAAGCTCAGTATAAGCTTACATCTTAAGCTTAAATCTTTAGCTTATACGGAGCTAACGAAAAGCTGAACCGAAAGACGGACTTCAGATTCGTGCTCTACGACCCTGAAAACCCCTATATACGTCTTTTCAGCAAAATCGAAGACAAAAATCCGCTGGCCCCATAAAATAAAAAATCTAATTTCGCGAAATCAAAAAATTTTGCGATATTTGAACTCAGCGTGGTCGAAAACATACCCATACCAAATTTTAGCTCATTTGGTCAAATTTTAAGGATTTTGAGTGGTGGGGGGAGGTCATCGAGATAAGACCCAGAATCCCCCCAAAAGACTGATGAAGTTCGAAGCTAAACAACTTATTGGTGGCGACTGATGCAATATTATATAAAGCTAAACCAGCAAATTTTTGCGAAAGCCCACGATATGGTTTTGAGCATGCCGCGAGTTTTCCAACAATGTTCGGCATATCAGTCGACCATTATCAGTAAGACGTTGAGCATGCTCAATTTAAGATTCATATTTTCATTTTTTGTAGGTATCATATACCGTCGCAATCAAATATAGTTCAGCGGAACATTCTTTCTACCTCTAGTGTCTACCTCCAGAGGGTCAAATTGCAGACTGCAGGAAAAGTTATCTAACTAGTAGACAAAATTTATGATCTAAAATTATGAAGTTCAGTCTGAGCCTGTGTCATAATTTTTCATAATCATAAATCTCGTCTCCCCAGAAAGGTCAGGGGTCAGACCCCCAAACTAAGGTTAACCTTTTGCCCTAAACACTTCACTGACTTTTTCTCAAGGGCCTGTTAACAGAATGACGCAACCACCCCCTAAATTTGTCTGGGAGTTATGTCAGTCCCAATAAATCACCCCAAAAATTTCCACTGAGGCATGGGAAAAAGTTACGCCATTTACTCAGCAATGTTCAGTCTAAATTTATGACACCCCCCTTTTGGTGACCTTTTTGACCCCCGGTCTGAATTATATATGGATCTTGCAATTTTAGATGGAATTTAAACAACACTAAAGCAAAGTACTAATTTTATTGAAATTTGGAAAAAACTGGATCAATCCGAACACGAAACCTAACAATTGCTCAAAGTTAATCTTTAATAATTAGTTAGTTTTTAGGGTTCAAATTCTGTTAAATTCTAGTAGATAATTATTTATTAAAGAATTACTTGTTAAGTCATACTTTTAGGTCATTTGAGATGGAATTTTGTAAGGCCGGACTGACCTTTTGACCCTTACTGAACCATCTAAATTCGACCTCTCAAAGGACAATGGTCAATATTTTAATAGGGGCTTATAGCCCCTTCTATGTAACAGGGGGTTTAAGATTACAGAAATTTCAGTTTATGATTACAAAAATTTCTGGGGTTCCCACGTAACCCTGGGTCGCTTTCGGCTGTTGAAAGAATTACCTTTCTCAGAGGTCACGCAATACCGTAAGGTTATGAGAAAGCTTGGTCGGATCAAAGGAGCCGACAATGATTGCGTAAACATTGTTAATGACATTAATTGCTTACAAGCTAATAAGCCTGTGACGCTGAGGACACAAGCTTACATCAAAGCGGCCCGCCTTAGGTCATAGGTCACCGCTTAAAAGCATGGGAAAGCGGTGATGCTTTTATGCAATTCGACAAATTACAAAATCATAGAAATACTAGATTTTGCATAAATCTGCGGTCGACCAAATTTTCTTTAAATAAACTAAGACGGCAGTGCCTCAAAACCCTATAGCTAAAATTTGTTAATCCGGTTCAAGTACCGAATTTATTTTCAACACTGGAGCTAAAATAAAAACATTTCTATTGAAAATTGAAATAAAATCTAAATTTTAAAATTTGAACAATGGAATATAAAAAACGTCACAGACTTGTGTGCCAAATTCTATATTAAGTAACAGCACAGCAATTCTGACAGTTTTATGATTTTTATGCAGGTCTTATTTATTAAACGGTATCTAATTATAACTGAGTATAGTTCCTACAAAATAATACGTATAGGGTCAGGGGTCATAAAATGACTATGTATTAAGTACATATTTTAATCTATATTTACTTCTTAATTCAACAAGGGGGCAGGTGGTACCACATTTAGCCTGTTGAGTAATTGTTAGGGATCAGGTCAGGTGATATAATTTTTGGGGGCAGCTGCAATTTTATTTCATAACTTTTGGTAACTTTCCCCCTTAAGCTTAACATTTATAAGGACTCTATAAACACTGAATGGTCATTTAGTTTCTATCATCGGCAGATGGAAATAATAATTGAAATAATGAAGTCTTCAGCAATTTGTGTTGGTATACTGTATTTATTCTTAGGCTTTTGAATTATAGCGTAAAATATTGTTAGCAAAACATTGAAAACTCAAATTTCCAATTGACTAGCACACAATTAGTTATTTTCCCTGCAATAAATTGACAAGGTTTGAAATTCTACCTTTGTGCCTAATTACAAAGGTTAGCGTTCAGTTTTGCAAAACTGAATCTTTACAGCTAAGCCATTAATTTTACAACATCCTCGTTGCTTTTGTCTTTCAACTTAGCTCTATGTTAACTTTGCGTGGGTCACACTTTGGACAGTCCAACTTTGTTTACATAACGTGTCTGGGCCGGCCGGTCTAGACCCCAATAAAAGTTTCATCTAAAAGTTTTGTCCCAATAATTGCAAACAGGCGCGTCTGCTAGCAGAATTAAGGTCAAAGGTTATGAAAGACCTTTGAAAATGACCCGACCCGACTGGATGTTTTGCAGAAATGCAATAAATGATTG
Organism: Trissonchulus latispiculum; assembly: GCA_030248195.1. NCBI lineage: Eukaryota > Metazoa > Nematoda > Enoplea > Enoplida > Ironidae > Trissonchulus > Trissonchulus latispiculum. Next base: position 28,012 of record JASAND010015390.1, on the reverse strand, counting down.
CACCAGTTGGTTTATGGTTTATTGCAAACTGCTTATACCATCGCTTGTTTGCACTCAAACAGAAGGATAAAATGTTTGTCACAATTCGAAAATGAGAGGTAAAGGACAAGTTGTAAAATGCTGAAATGAGAATTTAAGGGGATTGGAAAATGTGTGCAGAGCTCACAAATATATGAAGTTAGATACGGCAACTAACAATAAGACGGGTCACATTCTTGTGGTTTTGTGAAACTATGTGGCATAAAATTAAAGTTTTTTATCATGCAAATAACGATGATGAAACTGTAGAATTCGGACTGTATTTTTGAGTACGCATAAATCACGGATTTAGACCTCGACGCGGGGCTTAAAAATAGAATATGCCCAAGGCTTGGATCTCTTGTAATAGTCCCTTTCAGGCCTTTATTTTCTAATCATTTGGAAATTAGCTTTAAGATTTTGTATGCGGCCTTACTGAAAATTATGAAGCATAAAAAACTTAAAATTTCTGTAGAGATGAGCATTTTGACCCGTCGGCCCGACCCGGCCCGCGGGCCGGACCGACCTCCATTGTATAGCGGGCCGGGCCGAGAAAGTTTTTAGCTGTGGGCCGGTGCGGCCCTACACGGGCCGGATCAACTCTAGAAAATGTCACAACATCACTAATATTAGCTACACATTTACTGAACCCCGTTATTTTATTGCAAAATTTAACATTTCGTAGCATAATTTAGCCTCTCCATCTTGCATTGAAGCCTTTGAAATAATATTGTTAGTGAAATTTTGGAATTTTTCTTTTGGCAGCCCGGCAGAAAAGTTTTGCCAGCGGGCCGGGCCGAGCAAATTTTGGAGCGAAAAAAGAAAATTCTGGCACGTGCTCATCTCTCTTCAGAAACTTTAGAATGCAAGCTTAAAGCAAAATCGGGGACAAAATTTTTCGATCTCCTTGGACTTCAAATGTTTGAACTCATAAACCTCTAGTTGGCCCAAAATTATAAAGTTTGTGGTTAAAAATCAAAGTTTTGACTTGGGTAAAATGTCCCAGTTTTTATAAATGATCTAATGCAAAACAAAATGGACCAAGCAGGATTCACAATAGTAATGTCAAATATTTCGCACTTTTTGACTAGCATACCTACCCTTTCTCAAAAATTAACCTAAAAAGATAAAAATTTAAAATTTTTAAAAGTTTAAATTTTTGTCACATATCGATCAGAAATGGGTTAAAATGCACCTAATACCAAATTTGAGCTCAATCGATTAAGTTTTGCGAATTTTAAAAACAGGTGTGCGTATACGGAACAAGAATTACCATTACCATTTTCAGTTTTTAGTTCAGAACGTATAAACGGAATATAGAATAAAAGTGTACCAATGGTCTGGAAACTAAAATTAAAGCTCCTTACGTCTTTGATTTTTGTGAAAGTTACAAAGATCGGCTCTTAGGCCTCGCAAACACAAAACTTCATTCCATTTTCCGTTCATTTAAGTCTTCATAAACAAGATGCAAACTACAACCTTACTTCTATTGAGGTATGAAAACGGAGATCGCTAGGATCCTGAAAACCCCCAAAACAGCTTTTCAACATTTTGCCCCCAGTGACTGAGGAAATGTTAAATTGTCAAAAAAAACTCCGAATTCATGAAATCTAAAACACGTGAGGTGCTTGTCGTTTAAAATATACCCAAACCGAATTTCAGCTCAACAGCTACAACTTACATATTTAGTATTATTGGATTAATCTCACAGCATCGAATGAAAATATAACCTGAAGTTTTAAAATTAGAAAGAACCAGGCAAAAACTCAGGAGCAAACCCATGCCACAAACTTGCGATACTGTATAAGGTCAGACAAAGAAAAAGAATTTGATTCAGTTGTATTGTAATTGTATCCAGAAAATTAAGAATTTTTAAGTCCTTATGTCATTGTCAACTGTAGTGTATTTTACAGTTTTAGATTGTCGAATGTTAATTTTAAATATAAATTTAAATTAAAGATTTTAAATCCGAATTTTGAAGTTCTGAAATAAAAATAAAAGCTGGTGAAGCATTCAAATCAACAGCAGAAATAAGAAATACATCAGCTGGTACAATAGCTTGATTTATTGCAATTCACATCAATAAGTAAACACCAATAAGGTTTTCGTTTGTTTTGATTAACGTCAGTCCAAAAAGCAATTTCAAATTTTTAAATCAAATTTGCAAAATTAATATGACCAATCAAAATTTAAATTCATTTTCATTTTCCCAAAACAATAAACATTACCAATAGTTCATAACACAACACAACATTCAAACAATTGTAGCATCAAAAGGCACTTACCAAGGGAAAAGTTATCTGGAATTACGCCAGGAAAATAACTGATATCAGGAAGGATGAGATAAACTTAGGAAGACAGGACGTAAAAGGATTTAATATTAGAAAATTTTTCACCACTCTCTCGCAATCTTGAAATTTGTATTCTGTAATCAAGACTAAAACCAAATGAAGCAGAGGTCACAATTTGGGGTCAAATTTTGTCAAAGGGGAACCGGTAAATAATGGAAATTTTATTTTGAGAAATTTGGTGGAATTTTTAATGTTTGAGTTTGGTATCCAACCAGGAGAAAGTAATCTTTAAAGTTTGTGCGAATCCGAAATTTTTATTAATAAAATAATTTTAAATTTTATCAGAATTATTTTCATTCAGAATGCCCCCTTCTTGCTTAATTTCTAATCAAGATTGGCCCCAATAAAGTGTTATCTAATTTTAACCTCCGCCCTTTTGGTCTTTCGCGCAGCAGCCAATCAAAATTCTAAAATGAATTTGATTGGTTGGGTTTAAAGGTGACACAAAGATGACACCTAAGAACCCTTACAAATTTACAGTAAGGTGAAATTGGTGTTTCAGAAATAAATTTTTGAATAATTCTTCTGATTTCAGCTGTAAATTCTGGAAAATCGGTGAAATTTGCAATGAAAAATTGAATGCATAAGGAAACACAAACGTAATCAGTTACGTCACCTCGAATCTATGTTTGCTTGCATTGTTGATTTGAAAATGTACAGAATTATTAATTTGTTACAGAAAGAACGAGTTTAAATTGAAGTACAAAATTTAAATATGAAAACTTGTACTCATTTATTGATTTTTTGACAACTTGATGAAGTTCTTTTATTCATTTGCATTTCCTGGATACCCTACGTTTTTCGGATCTTTTGTGCTTTCCCCCCAGCCCTAACTTTTGATTTTTTTGACCAATAACTTTGAAATTTGGTGTGGTGATTTTTAATTTTTGTTTGGTAAGGGGGGACCAAGGGGAACCAAAAACTTTTTGAAAAAAATTTGCTGAAAACTTGCATACAGGGGTTTTCTGAGCACGAATCTGAAGTCCGTTTTTCGATGCTTTTCGTTAGCTCAGTATAAGCTTACATGTTAAGCTTGCAACTTGCAAAAATCAAAAGTCAGGGCTGGGGGAGGGGAAAGCGCAAGAGACCCCAAAATTGTAAAGTTATAGGCCGAAGAAATCAAAAGTTAGGGCTGGGGGAAAGGCGCAAGAGATTGTGCCATTGTAAATTGAACATAGAGTCGAGTTTTGTTTATTTTTGCCACACAACAGGTTTTTTTGCGATTTTCTCATTTTACATACAGCATGGAAATCCTGAATGCTTGAAATTCTTGCTTCAAGAATGGTTCAGAAATGCCCATGAAATACCCAGTTAGATTAATAGAGATGTAATAATAGTGGACGAATAGGTTTATGTTGAGTGTAATTGTTAAGTTCAAAAAGCCACCTTTTCCATAAATGGGCAAATTTTTTCCCAGTCCGAAAATCTTAACGATTTGAAAACGTTAACACTGGAGTAATTTAGACGGAATCTGGAAGGGACAGTTTAAATCTGTGACAGAAGATCAGTTTTAAAATCAAAAAAGCGTGCAGTATTTTAATATTTACTTATAACTTTAAAAGAGAATCTTTTTTAAATTTTTATTTATTTTTAATACTCCGCTCTTCTTATAGCTATTACACTTGTTGTGTGAGCTTGAAATTGTTACTGAAGGTATTCTTAAGTCTTAGCTAATTTAAAGCTTAACCAAATATTTCTTGTACTTCAGATTCGTGTTAAGCCTGGCTAATTATCAATCATCTTTGGATGTCATATAAGGCAAATATCATGGGTGTGCTTTGCTCATAGTACTAACTTTAAAAATTCAAATCTTTGAAATTCAAATTTTTTGATTTTGATAAATTGGATATGTGTTAATGAATCGAAGTAAACTCAACATTTTTTGTTGCAGTAATTTTGGAATTGTTAGAAACTGTAAATATCTACACACAGTATGGTTTTGAATTTGCGTAACTCTATTCTTATCTTAACCATTAAGCGGCCACACTTGTGTTTGCTCAAATCGGTTAGATTGATTCGACAATATATAGTTAATTTTCGTTTTATTCATTCGTTTTTCGGGACACCTCACTCCAGTTGCCTTACACTGGCTCGGTACATGTTCCTTACTGTCTGATGTATACTCTTCTCTCCTTGCAATATCATTACCAGTGAGCATATGAAGATATCTGTACACTATAGGTTACTGTAGTAAATTAGTTAAGCTTTAGTCCGGCCGGTCTCTGATTGGTTAATAACCTTCTATAAATTCCTCACATTTGTAAACGGAGTTGTCTATACTCCGTACTGATTCTGTTTGGCTATTCAAATCTGACTCGAAAAATGGACTTCAGACTCGTGTTCTGCGAGCCCGAAAACTCCTATATGCATCTTTTCAGCACTTATTTTGATTACTGACCCCAATTGAACTTTATCCCCTCCCCAAACTAGTTGGGGGGGCGATAAAGTTGAATTGATCCACTCAAATTTAAGGAAGCTGTACTTCAGAATTATTTAAGAAAGAACCTACTGATTTGTGACTGTGAGGTGCATAGTATCGGAAGAGCGTAGCTTTCTCTCTCCCTCAATCACTGTACTTCCACTTCCACTTGGGAATGCCCTAGATTACGGTAGGCAACACCGTTTTATTATTCTCGTAGACTCAAACTTTCCAATTGAACAGGAGCACGCTATGAGCTCTTTGATGGTTGTCGTTTAAGCATTACTACTAAACTATTAACACTACTAACTGAGCTTGTGCTGCACGCTGCTCCTCTGGCTAGCTGCAAGATATAGCAACAAAGCAACAGAGCATGATTTAGATCTGGGCCTACAGACTACACCGACAGTTGGTTAATTGCGTTTGACCAATCTTACGAATTTAGTTTCCGATTGTAACTCTGCGTCTGCGAGCTACGATTAGTGCAGACATTCTGCAAATAATAAACAAGTTGTTCTTCGACGGGATTCATACTTGAAACCATCGATGTAGAGCAGCAGTACTCTCGATTGAACAGGCTTAATTTCAGACCGTTTCTGTGTGTTAACAATTCAAGTATACCTAAAACATTGCGCATGGCACAAGCATTGCTTGTTGTTGACTGGCGAGTTTTTTGTTCGGCTGACTGAATTGAATTGGCATGCCGGTCGGATCCCGCTACAAGTAGCCCTGTTCTGTGCGTTTTACAACATTTTTGCACTACAACTATATAATACAATTTGCACTGTGCACAGCTTATTGACACATATAACGACACATATAACACTGTCTAACACATACTATATCCGTTCCGAACTGCCAGCCATTTCATAGTCAGCCTGTTAGACAACATCCCGGGACGGTCGGCAAATGAATTATCAATTCAAAGCATTCGTTTAAACTTAATTTTTAAATTTTAAATTTTAAATTTTTCTAGCAAGTTCTGTTCATTGTCGTTTTTGTTTATATACAGTTCACTTTACATAATGCTTCACTGAGGTGAGGTTTACAGAATTTGCACTTTATTATTAATGCTTTGAGACATTAAGACGGACTTTAGTTGGAATATGTAGGTATGTAGAGCAGGCATAGGAAAGATTGGGCTACGCCTAATATAGGAGTTCAGCTGATGGTCCTGTTGTTAGCATGTCTGACATCGAAGCAGACATTCGAAGTTTGAACAGGGGGAAGGCAGACTGTCTCAATATTTGGATTTTTTAGGGTAAAATAGGCGGATATTCGGATGTGAAAATATCCCGTGTCCATCACTATGTACTACGAAATTGTTCGTTGTTCTGAGAAACGGATGCGAAAGTAAAAAGCCGTTGCCTGGATGCAACTCTTTGGATTCAATAAATCCTACACATGTTAAGAGACAAAAAGGTGTAATATTGATAAAATCTGCCAATTTTTACATACATTTGAAGATATCAAAATTCAAATTTTAAAATCCAAAATTTTGGTATTTTCTACTATAAACCGCATCTAGTTCCAGGTATCCCACCATCCCATATGGGACTAGATCTGAATCCCATTCCATCCCATTCGTCAACTCTGATACATTTGTAAGTTATTAAGCGCCGATGAGGTTACCACGTGCATCATTATTTTTTCAGGACACGAATAAAGTCAGAAAATTTTAACTAGTTTTTGTTCAATTTGCTGCCCAAGAGGAGGAGGTAACTTTATGCTTTCTTTGTAACTCTACTCCATTTTCTGCTTTCTTGAACAGGTCTTTGGAAGAAATCTGGGAGCATTTCTTTGGAACAGACGTACAACATGACGCAATCATTAACTGAGATGACTCCATTTGAAATGACCCGACACATAATTTGGAGGACTGACTTGTGTCTGAAAAGGCGGCGACCTCCACAAATTGAGAAAATTAAGTTTACTCATCTTGAATAATTGTGATGAAATTTATGGGTGGTCTAATTCTGACCCCTCTCACCAGAGTTACGTAACTCACAGAATGGATTGCTTAGCTCTGGACTGGTGGTGAAAAGTTAAGCTTAAGATATTTGACAATTGAGGCATATGTAACTAAAGCATTGGAGGTTTTACAAATATAATAACTGATAGGTTATATACCACAACAGATTAGTACGGTTGACGTGCAATCAGAAACAATGAGCTTGGGGTCAAATGAACGAAAATGCCATTGCCACTACATTGTTCTAATTTCAGTTTTAAGTTAAAATTAAATCTAATATCAATTGTTTTGGTTTGAGAAAATGTTTGAGATTCACATGAATTTATATATTATTGGAAAAATTGGCGATACTAAGGCAGACGCACACCTGAGCGTAACTTTCGCAAAACTTAAACGATTTAGTTCAAATTTGGTATGGATGCATTTGAACACATTTCTGATCGATCTGCAGCAAAATTTTAAAATTTTAAAAATTTTAAATTTTTAAGTTTTCCAAGGGGGGACCAAGGGGAACCAAAAAATTTTTTGTCTCCGATTTCGCTGAAAAGTTGCATAAAGGGGTTATCTTGGTCGCTGAACACGAATCTGAGAAACATTTTTCTATCCATCTTTTAGTTAGATAGAAATAAGCTAAAGTTGTAAGTTTATGTTTAAGCTTGCATCTAGCTAACGAAAAGCTGAATCGAAAAACGGTTTTCAGATTCGTGTTCAGCGACCAAGATAACCCCTTTATGCAACTTTTCAGCGAAATCAGAGACAAAAAATTTTTTGGTTCCCCTTGGTCCCCCCCCTTGGAAAACCTAAAAATTTAAAATTTTTAAAATTCTAAAATTTTGCTGCAGATCGATCAGAAATGTGTTCAAATGCATCCATACCAAATTTGAACTAAATCGGTTAAGTTTTGCGAAAGTTACGCTCAGGTGTGCGTCTGCCTTAGTATCGCCGAAAAATTTGTACGAAGGCCAGTAACCGGGACAATCGGACACCCGTCGTCTGAAGATCTACAAATACAAACTCGCGATTTTCTGCTTAAAGCGCAAATGCCATGAATGCTTCAACGGATTGAGCTGAAACTGACATGTATGTAAGCTAAAACAGTTTTCAATGCGCAAATGAATGCTGCAAATTATATCCGAGGTACTCAGGTTCAAAACCCCTTCACCTGATGGCTTGCATGACAGAGGGTCAAGTGATGTTCAGGACGTTAGTTGGCTGACAAACGTTCTCGACATACGAGGAAACAACAGCATTTAGTATCCATTAGAGCAGTGTTGACGAATGGGATATCTCTTGGGATCCCATGGGATGGGATGGGATGGGATTTAGATCTCGTCCCATATGTGATGGCGTGATTACTTGGGACTGAATCCGCTTTAATATGGAAATGCCAAAATTTTGGATTTTGAACTTTGACTTTTCATAATTGTTTCAAAATTATAAAAATTTCTAGATGCATCAATATTATTGAGCTGTGTTTGCCCGAACCAATAGTTGAATATATGATTTGACTGGACTCTAGTTACTGGTGATACTCCGGTAGGCGCACACCTTACTAAACTGAAGGTTTACTGCAAAACGCTCTACTCCGGGAGGCGCACACCTTACAAATAGTGATTTCTTGTACTAGTGATAATATGTACAAACTGCTGACGCAAACACTTACTTATACATTAGACAATTATATAGGAAGTAATGTCATTAGGTATTATTTAATTACAAGTTAAACATATTCATAAACATATGCAACATGCAATAACATACCTTAACATGTATTAACAAACATGAACAAGCAATCTAAACTAAAGTCAGTTCAAACGACAGGAAATTGGCGATGCACTTCCGAAATAAAGTCCTTGAAAGGGGCTTTCTTATGGCAAGCAAACCAAGAGTAAGCAGCCAAATGTCCAGCCAGCAAGTGACCGCGGACGCCCCTTTTTTCACGGAGAAGTTTCGTCTTCAGTGCGCCCCAGTGAGTCTCAATGCGCTGAGTGTTGGCTCCGGTGCCGGGATCCACAAAATTTTGGGAATGATTAACAGTTCGGTGCAGATACTGACCCCAGGTGGGAATCCCAGTGTAGGCGCGCCATTCATCGCTGATTATGGTGGTTCCAGCTGCAATATGTTGCTGAATGAGAGGACGAAGGGGCCACTTTCCGGCGTAGAACTGGAAAAAGTCGAACTTATTGGTCGCCGTTTGGATCTTTCCGGACCATTCCGAAAATCCAAGAACCAACCACATGATTTCCATAGCTGGCACAAGCGGGCTCGACGCGGTTGCTGAACCTGCAAATTTAAAATGGTTGCAGGCCCAGACCGAGCGCTCCGATACCGCTTGCACCCGTTGCAGCGAACGCTGGGTCTTCCCCGAATTGCAACGTCGTAGATTGAATCATGACACCCTGCAGTTCCAAGCGGACAAGTAGCATCGTTTTCATGAAGTAAGCTTAATGCGTCTGAGTTAGGCAAGATGCCATTCTCACGACAATAATCAACAACAGTCCCTTCTAATTGACAGATAGTAGTAATTTCTATCAACGCGGGATCGCGAACAGCATCCATTGCAAAGTGTTGCTACTACTGTGGCTAGATGTAATTTGTTTCCTCTTATATAGCATTTTCATAGCGCCAGAAAGTCCACTTAATTGCAGAATGTCTCCTAACATTGGCGCCTGTAACGGCGGAACTTACCTTTTCAATGGATTTGTGTTATATTTTTCTTTTGTGTTTAGCTCCGACAACTACATCTACACCTGCTTGTCATGTTGCGGTATTTAATTATTTTGTAACAGTTGTGCAATTTTAGTTTGCAATCAGTTTAGTACATATTATCGTAAGGTGTGCGCCTCCCGGAGCAGAGCGTTTTGCAGTAAACCTTCAGTTTAGTAAGGTGTGCGCCTACCGGAGTAGAGCATTTCTGACGATTGCTTGTTATGTTTGTTATCCTCTATTAATAATACCTAATGACATTACTTCCTATATAATTGTCTAATGTATAAGTAAGTGTTTGCGTCAGCAGTTTGTACATATTATCACTAGTACAAGAAATCACTATTTGTAAGGTGGTGCGCCTCTCGGAGTAGAGCGTTTTGCAGTAAACCTTCAGTTTAGTAAGGTGTGCGCCTACCGGAGTATCACCAGTAACTAGAGTCCAGTCAAATCATATATTCAACTATTGGTTCGGGCAAACACAGCTCAATAATATTGATGCATCTAGAAATTTTTATAATTTTGAAACAATTATGAAAAGTCAAAGTTCAAAATCCAAAATTTTGGCATTTCCATATTAAAGCGGATTCAGTCCCAAGTAATCACGCCATCACATATGGGACGAGATCTAAATCCCATCCCATCCCATCCCATGGGATCCCAAGAGATATCCCATTCGTCAACACTGCTCTAATGGATACTAAATGCTGTTGTTTCCTCGTATGTCGAGAACGTTTGTCAGCCAACTAACGTCCTGAACATCACTTGACCCTCTGTCATGCAAGCCATCAGGTGAAGGGGTTTTGAACCTGAGTACCTCGGATATAATTTGCAGCATTCATTTGCGCATTGAAAACTGTTTTAGCTTACATACATGTCAGTTTCAGCTCAATCCGTTGAAGCATTCATGGCATTTGCGCTTTAAGCAGAAAATCGCGAGTTTGTATTTGTAGATCTTCAGACGACGGGTGTCCGATTGTCCCGGTTACTGGCCTTCGTACAAATTTTTCGGCGTCCGGCCGCGCTGGCGCTCTTTCTTTTGTCTTTCCTTTTTCTTCTTCTTTTCTTTTTTTTTTTTTTTTCCTCCCCTTTTTTGTCTCTTTCCTTTCTTTTCTTGTCGCTCCTCTCCGTTTTTCTTCCTTTTCTTCTTTCTTCTTCTTCCTTTCTTTTTCTCTCCTTCCGTTTTCTTCGTTTCCCCTCCCCTTTTCCTTTTCCATCCAATAAAAACTTTTCTGGTCCCCTTGGGTTGCCCCTTGAAAAACTTAAAAATTTCAAAATTTTACTAAAAATTTATTTTCTGCAGAGGGATCAGAAATGTGTTCAAGATGGAGAGGCTAAATTATGATACGAAATGGTTAAGTTTTGCGATAAAGTTACGCTCAGGTGTGGTCTGCTTAGTATCGCCAATGTGTAGCAATAATATATAAATTCATGTGAATCTCAAACATTTTCTCAAACCAAAACAATTGATATTAGATTTAATTTTAACTTAAAACTGAAATTAGAACAATGTAGTGGCAATGGCATTTTCGTTCATTTGACCCCAAGCTCATTGTTTCTGATTGCACGTCAACCGTACTAATCTGTTGTGGTATATAACCTATCAGTTATTATATTTGTAAAACCTCCAATGCTTTAGTTACATATGCCTCAATTGTCAAATATCTTAAGCTTAACTTTTCACCACCAGTCCAGAGCTAAGCAATCCATTCTGTGAGTTACGTAACTCTGGTGAGAGGGGTCAGAATTAGACCACCCATAAATTTCATCACAATTATTCAAGATGAGTAAACTTAATTTTCTCAATTTGTGGAGGTCGCCGCCTTTTTCAGACACAAGTCAGTCCTCCAAATTATGTGTCGGGTCATTTCAAATGGAGTCATCTCAGTTAATGATTGCGTCATGTTGTACGTCTGTTCCAAAGAAATGCTCCCAGATTTCTTCCAAAGACCTGTTCAAGAAAGCAGAAAATGGAGTAGAGTTACAAAAGAAAGCATAAAGTTACCTCCTCCTCTTGGGCAGCAAATTGAACAAAAACTAGTTAAAATTTTCTGACTTTATTCGTGTCCTGAAAAAAATAATGATGCACGTGGTAACCTCATCGGCGCTTAATAACTTACAAATGTATCAGAGTTGACGAATGGGATGGAATGGGATTCAGATCTAGTCCCATATGGGATGGTGGGATACCTGGAACTAGATGCGGTTTATAGTAGAAAATACCAAAATTTTGGATTTTAAAATTTGAATTTTGATATCTTCAAATGTATGTAAAAATTGGCAGATTTTATCAATATTACACCTTTTTGTCTCTTAACATGTGTAGGATTTATTGAATCCAAAGAGTTGCATCCAGGCAACGGCTTTTTACTTTCGCATCCGTTTCTCAGAACAACGAACAATTTCGTAGTACATAGTGATGGACACGGGATATTTTCACATCCGAATATCCGCCTATTTTACCCTAAAAAATCCAAATATTGAGACAGTCTGCCTTCCCCCTGTTCAAACTTCGAATGTCTGCTTTGATGTCAGACATGCTAACAACAGGACCATCAGCTGAACTCCTATATTAGGCGTAGCCCAATCTTTCCTATGCCTGCTCTACATACCTACATATTCCAACTAAAGTCCGTCTTAATGTCTCAAAGCATTAATAATAAAGTGCAAATTCTGTAAACCTCACCTCAGTTAAGCATTATGTAAAGTGAACTGTATATAAACAAAAACGACAATGAACAGAACTTGCTAGAAAAATTTAAAATTTAAAATTTAAAAATTAAGTTTAAACGAATGCTTTGAATTGATAATTCATTTGCCGACCGTCCCGGGATGTTGTCTAACAGGCTGACTATGAAATGGCTGGCAGTTCGGAACGGATATAGTATGTGTTAGACAGTGTTATATGTGTCGTTATATGTGTCAATAAGCTGTGCACAGTGCAAATTGTATTATATAGTTGTAGTGCAAAAATGTTGTAAAACGCACAGAACAGGGCTACTTGTAGCGGGATCCGACCGGCATGCCAATTCAATTCAGTCAGCCGAACAAAAAACTCGCCAGTCAACAACAAGCAATGCTTGTGCCATGCGCAATGTTTTAGGTATACTTGAATTGTTAACACACAGAAACGGTCTGAAATTAAGCCTGTTCAATCGAGAGTACTGCTGCTCTACATCGATGGTTTCAAGTATGAATCCCGTCGAAGAACAACTTGTTTATTATTTGCAGAATGTCTGCACTAATCGTAGCTCGCAGACGCAGAGTTACAATCGGAAACTAAATTCGTAAGATTGGTCAAACGCAATTAACCAACTGTCGGTGTAGTCTGTAGGCCCAGATCTAAATCATGCTCTGTTGCTTTGTTGCTATATCTTGCAGCTAGCCAGAGGAGCAGCGTGCAGCACAAGCTCAGTTAGTAGTGTTAATAGTTTAGTAGTAATGCTTAAACGACAACCATCAAAGAGCTCATAGCGTGCTCCTGTTCAATTGGAAAGTTTGAGTCTACGAGAATAATAAAACGGTGTTGCCTACCGTAATCTAGGGCATTTCCAAGTGGAAGTGGAAGTACAGTGATTGAGGGAGAGAGAAAGCTACGCTCTTCCGATACTATGCACCTCACAGTCACAAATCAGTAGGTTCTTTCTTAAATAATTCTGAAGTACAGCTTCCTTAAATTTGAGTGGATCAATTCAACTTTATCCCCCCCAACTAGTTTGGGGAGGGGATAAAGTTCAATTGGGTGGGGTGAGTAATCAAAAAGTGCTGAAAAGATGCATATAGGAGTTTTCGGGCTCGCAGAACACGAGTCTGAAGCCCATTTTTCGAGTCAGATTTGAATAGCCAAACAGAATCAGTGCGGAGTATAGACAACTCCGTTTACAAATGTGAGGAATTTATGGAAGGTTATTAACCAATCAGAGACCGGCCGGACTAAAGTTTTACTAATTTACTACAGTAACCTATAGTGTACAGTACATGTCATCATATGCTCACTGGTAAAAATATTGCAAGGAGAGAAGAGTATACATCAGACAGTAAAGAACATGTACCGAACCAATGTAAGACAACTGGAGTGAGGTGTCCCGAAAAACGAATGAATAAAACGAAAATTAACTATATATTGGCGAATCAATCTAACCAATTTGAGCAAACACAAGTGTGGCCGCTTAATGGTTAAGATAAGAATAGAGTTACGCAAATTCAAAACCATGCTGTGTGTAGATCTTTACAGTTTCTAACAATTCCAAAATTACTGCAACAAAAAATGTTGAGTTTACTTCGATTCATTAACACATATCCAATTTATCAAAATTTATCAAAAAATTTGAATTTCAAAGATTTGAATTTTTAAAGTTAGCACTATGGGCAAAGCATACCCATGATATTTGCCTTATATGACATCCAAAGATGATTGATAATTAGCCAGGCTTAACACGAATCTGAAGTACAAGAAATATTTGGTTAAGCTTTAAATTAGCTAAGACTTAAGAATACCTTCAGTAACAATTTCAAGCTCACACAACAAGTGTAATAGCTATAAGAAGAGCGGAGTATTAAAAATAAATAAAACCTTAAAAAGATTCCCCTTTAAAGTTATAAGTAAATATTAAAACCAAGATTTTTAGATTTTAAAACTGCTCTTTTGTCACCGATTTAAACCGTCCCTTCCAGATTCCGTCTAAATTACTCCAGTGTTAACGTTTTCAAATCATTAAAATTTTCGGTCTGTGGCAAATCTGGCCTATATATGGAGGAGGCGGCTTTTTGAACTTAACAATTACACTCAACAATTCGTCCACTATTGCCACATCTATATTATCTAACTGGGTATTTCATGGGCATTTCTGAACCATTGTTGAAGCAAGAATTTCAAGCATTCAGGATTTCCATGCTGTATGTAAAATGAGAAAATCGCAAAAAAACCTGTTGTGTGGCAAAAATAAACAAAACTCGACTCAATGTTCAATTTACAATGGCACAATCTCTTGCGCCTTTCACCCAGCCCTAACTTTTGATTTCTTCGGCCAATAACTTTACAATTTTGGGGTCTCTTGCGCTTTCCCCTCCCCCAGCCCTGACTTTTGATTTTTGCAAGTTGCAACCTTAACATGTAAGCTTATACTGAGCTAACGAAAAGCATCGAAAAACGGACTTCAGATTCGTGCTCAGAAAACCCCTGTATGCAAGTTTTCAACAAAATTTTTTCAAAAAGTTTTTGGTTCCCCTTGGTCCCCCCTTACCAAACAAAAATTAAAAATTTTTTAAAAATTTTTAAAATTTTAAAATTTTTGAATTTTTGAATTCAGCAGCCTCCAGTATGCACCCACACCAAATTTCAAAGTTATTGGTCAAAAAAATCAAAAGTTAGGGCTGGGGGGGGGAAAGCACAAAAGATCCGAAAAACGTAGGGTATCCAGGAAATGCAAATGAATAAAAGAACTTCATTAAGTTGTCAAAAAATCAATAAATGAGTACAAGTTTTTATATTTAAATTTTGTATTTCAATTTAAACTAGTTCTTTCTATAACAAATTAATAATTCTGTACATTTTCAAATCAACAATGCAAGCAAACATAGATTCGAGGTGTCGTAACTGATTACGTTTGTGTTTCCTTATGCATTCAATTTTTCATTGCAAATTTCGCCGATTTTCCAGAATTTACAGCTGAAATCAGAAGAATTATTCAAATCTTTATTTCTAAAATTCCAGTTTCATCTTACTGTAAATTGCAAAGGTTATAGGTGTCATCTTTGTGTCACCTTTAAACCCAACCAATCAAATTCATTTTAGAATTTTGATTGGCTGCTGCGCGAAAGACCAAAAGGGCGGAGGTTAAAATTAGATAACACTTTATTGGGGCCAATCTTGATTAGAAATTAAGCAAGAAGGGGGCATTCAGAATGAAAATAATTCTGATGAAAAATAAAATTATTTTATTAATAAAAATTTCAGATTCGCACAAACTTTTAAAGATTACTTTCTCCTGGTTGGATAACAAATTCACAAATTAAAAATTTCAAGAAAATTTCTCAAATTATAATTTCCATTATTTACCGGTTCCCCTTTGACAAAATTTGACCCCAAAATTGTGACCTCTGCTTCATTTGGTTTTAGTCTTGATTACAGAATACAAATTTCAAGATTGCGAGAGAGTGGTGAAAAATTTTCTAATATTAAATCCTTTTACGTCCTGTCTTCCTAAGTTTATCTCATTCTTCCTGATATCAGTGATTTTCCTGGCGCAATTCCGGATAACTATTCCGTCGGTAAGTGTGTTTTTGTGTTGCAATTTCATGAATGCTGTGTTATGAATTTTTATGTAATGTTTGGGGTGTTGGCAGAATTAATGAATTTAAATTTAAAGTGGTCTTTTAAAATTGTGTTGCACTGCCTATTACGTTTATTTTTGACTAATTTGATTTGAATAAGTTTTATCAGCTAAAAGCTCCATTTCTAATCGTAATGTGCATCAAAACTTAATAATAAATTAAAATAAATACTTCTAAGTGGACTATCATTTTTGGGTTTAGATCTTAGTTCTACAAATAAAATTAGAATTCAAACAAAATTTATTTTTTATTTGACTTCTGCATTATTACAAATTTGTGGTTTCGGTTTGATTTTGTACTTTTTCCCCCGTTTCTTTGTCGCGTTGTTGCGAATTTTTGAATTGTCACCGAGTTCTATCCATTGAATTTAACGTGTGGAATCTTGGAAAAGATGTGTTAATATTTAGTGTTAGTGGTTAGTGTTTAGTATTTAAGCTGTGATTTTAGTTGAAATTTGATAAAAGTACTCTTTCACCCACGAGTGGCTCAAATGAATTTCGATTTTGCGAATTCGAAGAATTTTGAAAATTTGAGCAGACACGGAAAATAAAAACGAGTTGTTGGATTGCTTTAAAAATCCGTTTTGGCTTTTCCAGGGTCCCAACACAGAAATGTTTCCGATTTAGCTTTCCTTTAATGAACATAAGTTAAACTTGTGGCTACCGAGTTGACGAGGGGACCGAACGTAAAACGGGAATTTTGCGACTCCAGGAACCTCCTCTTGTTTGCAACTTTCAGAAAAATCGGAGATATAAGGAGTAATCGTAATCGCTTATTCCATTTAGATTCAATTGTTTAGACTTTTCCAGATTCCAAACCATTGGAACACTTTTTCCCCAAATTGCTACCCTAAAATACGATACTACGATACTGCGAAATGGTGATCTTTGAGAACGTAGTATGCTTGACAGAAAGGGTGAAAATTAACAGCTAAATACTTTTCATCAAAATTAGATTTTTTGACCCAATCAAAATCCAAATTGGTCTGTCTTGGTTTGTTATAGCATCATGTTCTAAAAATTCGGTTTATTTGCGCTAACTCTTCCCCTCAAGCCATAACCGTTAATTTTTCAACAATAATTTTATCATTTTGTGGGACGCACTGGAGGTTGATGAATTCAAAATTCAAAAACACTTGGGAATGGGGGACCAAATGGATAAAAAACCAAGTCAAAAAAGTTTTGTCCCCGATTCTGCTGAAAAGTTGTGGATGGGGGTTTTCTGGAGCGGTGAGCGCGAATCTATTCTTCGATTCAGATTTTCACCAACTCTTTCAGACTTTAGACTCGTGGGTGATACTCCGTTAGGCGCACACCTTACAATTTTTGCAGTTGTCGGAAATGCTCTACGCCGGTAGGCGCACACCTTACAAAACTGAGGATTTACTGTAAAAACGCTCTACTCCGGTAGGCGCACATCTTACTAAATAGAAGGTTTACTGTAAAATGCTCTACCCCGGGAGGCGCACACCTTACAAATATATAGTGCTTTCTTGTCGTAGTAGTACTTTTTGTTTAAGTATGTACTGAACTCTTGGCGCAAATACTTTCTTATAAATAAATTCGTCTAAGTAAACTCAACTGCATACTTTTACAAATTAATCACCGCAACATGAAAAACAGGAGTAGATGTAGGTGTCGGGACCATATACACGGGTTAAACATAAGGCTTTGAGGGAATGGAATATATAAGAGATGAAATTTCGGGTTATTTTATTTTAACTACTTATTTATTTTATTCGTAGTTTATTCTTGAGCGCCGAGTCGTTGTCAAAAGTGTAGAGTTGTGTGGACCCAAAAATTTAAAATCCTGGTTCTAAACAGTTTTAGGCTGCAGGCATCTTTAGTTGATCGCGAGGGAAAACTAACATTTTTGGGGGTTAGTGCATGCATGTTGATTCTGTCGTTTTTAGCAAAGTGTTATTCATATCAATAACTTTCTAGAACTGTATTAATTCTGTCAAATTCAATTATTGTAATTGATTCGTCCCTAACTTCATATTTGCTAAGTTCACTTTAACGCACATTTCAGAATCTTTATATCATGTATTTTGCCTCTCTTTTTCAAATTGTGACAAACATTTTATCCTTCTGTTTGAGTGCAAACAAGCGATGGTATAAGCAGTTTGCAATAAACCATAAACCAACTGGTGCAATCATTTATTGCATTTCTGCAAAACATCTATCTAGTCGGGTCGGGTCATTTTCAAAGGTCTTTCATAACCTTTGACCTTAATTCTGCTAGCAGACGCGCCTGTTTGCAATTATTGGGATAAAACTTTTAGATGAAACTTTTATTGGGGTCTAGACCGGCCGGCCCAGACACGTTATGTAAACAAAGTTGGACTGTCCAAAGTGTGACCCACGCAAAGTTAACATAGAGCTAAGTTGAAAGACAAAAGCAACTAGGACGTTGTAAAATTAGTGGCTTAGCTGTTAGGATTCAGTTTTGCAAAACTTAACGCTAACCTTTGTAATTACAGGCATAAAGGTAGAATTTCAAACGTTGTCAATTTATTGCAGGGAAAATAACTAATTGCGTGCTAGAAAATTGGACATTTGAGTTTTCATTATTTTGCTAACAATATTTTACGCTATAATTCAAAAGCCTAAGAATAAATACAGTATGCCAACACAAATTCCAGAAAACTTTAATATTTCTATTAATATTTCCATATTTCCATCTGCCGATGATAGAAACTAAATGACCATTCAGTATTTATAGAGTCCTTATAAATGTTAAGCTTAAGGGGGAAGTTACCAAAAGTTATGAAATCAAATTGCAGCTGTCCCCCCAGAATTATGTCACCTAACCTGACCCCTAAAAATTACTCAACAGGCTAACTGTCGTACCACCTGCCCCCTTGTTGAATTAAGAAGTAAATAAAGATTAAAATACGTACTTAATAAATGGTCATTTTATGACCCCTGATCCTACGTATTATTTTGTGGAAGCTATACTCAGTATAATGAGATACCGTTTAATAAACAAGATCTGCATAAAAATCATAAAAATGTCAGAAATATAGCTGTGCTGCTAATAAATACAGAGTTGTCAAATTATTATATCCTTTGTTGAATTTCAAAACTTTACATGAAGCCAGTGTTAGAAACAAAATAATTTTTGGTACTTGAAGCTTAATTAATAAATTGTGCTACTGGATTTTGAGGTACTACAGTCTTAGTTTATTGAATGAAAATTTGATGGATTACTATTTAACAATTGGTCTTGAAGCATCACAACCAGTTAAAGATTTATGCAAAATCTAGTATTTCTATGATTTTGTAATTTGTCGAATTGCATAAAAGCATCGCCGCTTTCCAATGCTTTCAAGCGGTGACCTATGACCTAAGGCGGGCCGCTTTGATGTAAGCTTGCGTCCTCAGCGTCACAGGCTTATTAGCTTGTAAGCAATTAATGTCATTAACAATGTTTACGCAATCATTGTCGGCACCTTTGATCTGACCAAGCTTTCTCATAACCTTACGGTACTGCGTGACCTCTGATAAAGGTAATTCTTTCAACAGCCGAAAGCGACCCAGGGTTACGTGGGAACCCCAGAAATTTTTGTAATCATAAACTGAAATTTCTGTAATCTTAAACCCCCTGTTACATAGAAGGGGCTATAAGCCCCTATTAAAATATTGACCATTGTCCTTTGAGGGGTCGAATTTAGATGGTTCAGTAAGGGTCAAAAGGTCAGTTCGGCCTTACAAAATTCCATCTCAAATGACCTAAAAGTATGACTTAACAAGTAATTCTTTAATAAATAATTATCGACTAGAATTTAACAGAATTTGAACCCTAAAAACTAACTAATTATTAAAGATTAACTTTGAGTAATTGTTAGGTTTTCGTGTTCGGATTGATCCAGTTTTTTCCAAATTTCAATAAATTAGAACTTTGCTTTTGTGTGATTTAAATTCCGTCGAAAATTGCAATAACCATATCTAATTCAGAAAGGGGGTCAAAAAGGTCACCAAAAAGGGGGGTGTCATACATACAGATAGGACAATTCTGGATTGAATTCTGAGCAGTGGCGTAACTTTTTCCCATGCCTCAGTGGAAATTTTTGAGGTGATTTATTGGGGCTGACATAACTCCCAGACAAATTTAGGGGGTGGTTGCGTCATCGTGTTAACAGGTCCTTGAGAAAAAGTCAGTGAAGTGTTGAGGGCAAAAGGTTAACCTTAGTTTGGGGGTCTGACCCCTGACCTTTCTGGGGGAGACGAGATTTATGATTATGAAAAATTATGACACAGGCTCAGACGGAACTTCATAATTTTAGATCATAAATTTTGTCTACTAGTTAGATAACTTTTCCTGCAGTCTGCAATTTGACCTCTGGGGGTAGACACTAGAGCCAGAAAGAATGTTCCGCTGAACTATATTTGATTGCGACGGTATATGATACCTACAAAAAATGAAAATATGAATCTTAAATTGAGCATGCTCAACGTCTTACTGATAATGGTCGACTGATATGCCGAACATTGTTGGAAAACTCGCGGCATGCTCAAAACCATATCGTGGGCTTTCACAAAAATTTGCTGGTTTAGCTCTATTGCATCAGTCGCCACCAATAAGTTGTTTAGCTTTGAACTTCATCAGTCTTTTGGGGGGTTTTTGGATCTTATCTCGATTACCTCCCCCCACCACTCAAAATATTTAAAACTTGACCAAATGAGCTAAAATTTGGTATGGGTATGCTTTCGACCAGGCTGAGTTCAAATATCGTAAAATTTCTCGATTTCGCGAAATTCGATTTTTTTCGATTTCTAAGGGGGGACCCAACGGAAACCGAAAAATTTTTTTGTCTTCGATTTTGCTGAAAAGACGTATATAGGGGTTTTCCGGGTCGTAGAGCACGAATCTGAAGTCCGTCTTTCGATTCAGCTTTTTGTTAGCTCCGTATAAGCTAAAGATTTAAGCTTAAGATGTAAGCTTATACTGAGCTTTCAAAAACGGACTTCAGATTCGTGCTCTACGACCCTGAAAACCCCTATATACGTCTTTTCAGCAAAATCGAAGAAAAAATTTTTTCGGTTTCCCTTGGTCTCCCCTTAGAAATAAAAAAATCGAATTTCGCGAAATCAAAAAATTTTGCGATATTTGAACTCAGCGTGGTCGAAAACATACCCATACCAAATTTTAGCTCATTTGGTCAAGTTTTAAGGATTTTGAGTGGTGGGGGGGTAATCGAGATATGACCCGGGATTTTCATGACATCATCAGAGCTTTCAGATTACCGCCTTTGGAATGGAGGCTGGAGGATTTGAAAACGGTGAAATTTTAAATTTTGAAAAACTTAAGAATTTACTATTGCAGTGTAAAGATAATGGTACATGCATTCCCTTTAGGGATCTCGGTGGGATCTCTTTAACTTTATCCCCCCCAATAAAAGTTGGTCAACTTCAAAGGGTTATTGCAAGAGATCAGCAAAGCTTTGGAGCATGATTTATACATTATTGGAATGCACGAGATGTGCTCTATGTAATGGTTTAAAGCAGTTTGCTGTAGCTTGCTGCTATAAAAAGCTAAGCTTAATAAACCATCAAAGTTACCGCTTTTTGCAATTTTTGGTTGTCTGTTAAGCTTAAATTTTAATAGCGGCAAGCTACAGCAAACTACTTTATAACATTAAATAGAGCACATCTCGCGCATTCCAACGATGTATAAGTCATGCTTTAAAGTTCGGTTGATCTTTTACAATAAGCTTTCGAAGTTGACCAACTTATGTGGGGGGGGGATAAAGTTAAAGAGATCCAACTAAGCTTAACCTATATCCTGGCCTTGTTTGTGTATTTGTGCATTTTTGCTGTTTTAGCTGACTTGAGAGCCATGGCTGCCGAAACGTCTTCCACCAATCAGTCCGCTTTGAAGAGCTACGCTGCCGGGATGGCGAGCATGTACGGATGGCCGACCTCCTTCGATTCCAACTACGCTGTCGCTGCCTACTCGTCAGCCAACGCGCTCGCTGTGGCCGCATCGGCTGGTAAGCTACCCGGATTGTTGAGCTTAGCGCAGTCGGCAGTCGCTGAGGCTGTTAACCGAATGGTTGGTGGTTTGAAACTGGGCATGGTGTCTGAAAAAACATCTGTTTTATTTCACAGGATATTTTGGTACAAATTTTGTTTCGTGCTTTTAAGGGACCTAATACTCAAATTGGTTACATCTAATATAACTGCAGTCTGTACATAAAAATGTATATGGTTGTTTGTTTCTTACTTTAGGGAAGTCTGCGTGTTCAAAGATTGTTTAAACAGTTATGCGTTATATATAAATTAAATTTTGAATTCCAGATTTAAGCAGGCGACACTAATATCTTAATTTTTTGGCAAAAGTGTGTGTCTGTTCAATTTGTCACTACAGTTTGGGAACGAATTCAAACTACTCAACCTTGGTTCGATTGTGCCTGGGTGGTAGAGATGAGGATTTTGGCTAGCGGCTCGGGGCTCGGCTCGCGAGCCGAGCCGAGCCGGCAACAATGTCTGCCGAGCCGAGCCGAGCCGGCCACAACCAGAATTGTAATTCGACCAAATTTTTCTATCATATTTCCGAAATTAAGTGCTGTACTGACACACCTTAGTTTCGTTCACTTGTTCAACAATTCGTTAGAAAAATACCGATTGGAAACTATGAATAAACATTTGTGTAAAAATCCTCGAACAATTGATTCAAGCTTGACTGCGATTTTCAATTTTCTTAATTAATTTTTTCGAAGTCTGTCCACAGATTTGAAGCATTGATAGATCGAATAGATGACAGCTTCAGAAATTCGCAATTCTAACTCATGCATAGCTATAACAGTCGTTCGGAATGCCTTGTTAAAATAAGTTGGGTCCATGTATAAATAAATACCCGCTCAAGTATACACAGCAGCATTTTAGTTTAATAACGCCATATTGATTTTCATCCAATATATCACCTATATTTCCACTATTATCCGTCTGATTTCTTGCCTTTTCCTGTTTCAGGTATCGCGCAAACGGTCAATGCCAGTTGTGGCGGCGGTATGGGCCTGGCTACCAGCTTGGCTCAGCAGCCAGCCGACAGCGGAAGCAGTCCACAGTCTTTGAGCGAGGGTTCCGGTGGCGGGGCGGGCCTGACCGCTTCTCCGATCGCCTCAGCCCTTTTCGGGGGCTCTCACCCTTCGGCTCTGATTACCCGAACCCTGGCCCACAGCACCACCCCGACCCCCAAGAAAAAGCCCCAGCCGGTACCCGATGAGCTCAAAGACGATGGCTACTGGGAACGGCGGAAGAAAAATAACGAGTCGGCTCGGCGGAGTCGTGAGGCTCGACGACAGAAGGAGGAGCAGGCTCACTTTCGTATGCTCTACCTGGAGCAGGAAAATCTGCGACTCAAAACGGAGTGTAACATGCTCCGAATGCAGATCGAAAAGCTCACCTGTATGGTCTATGGATCGGCTGCGGGTCAACAACGCTGAACTATACCCCCCCCCCCGCCCTGCTTTAACTGTCAGTTTCTGGGTTTGTCATGGTGAAATTAAGCGGCGATTTTGGGTGCTGTTTTGTTCAAACTTTGTTAAAAGTACTGAATAAATGTCTGCATAATTTGACCCATGGCAAACTCAGAAACGCACGAATTCGGATTTTTGTTTGTAGTCATTTTTTGTGCCACAGACGCTGTGTGCCGAAGCCAGTGTTCTGCCACCTGCAGCAAGGGCAGTATGCATGATCTATCTTCCTGAAGCCAAGGACTTGCAACAAAAACATTTACTGTTACCTCAGAACTTGTACATTTGCACCGTTTGATAGTTTTAATTCATCGATAAATATAATTTATTAACAATTGACTGGTAATAATATTCAAAATTGAGAAAATGTTATAGTATGCTCAGTTGGAAGAAATTTTAGTCGAAATAGTCTTGTTCTACAAGAGAGTAGATGTAGTAATAATTAGAATGCTTGAAATAGATTTTAAAACAAATTTCATTGATCACTTTGAAATTCATAATGCCATATTAGTATGCGCATGTTATAAATTTATTGTTGATTTTTGTTTAACGTACATAATTATTGTATACTAGTTTTTGCTAGTGCTTGTTTCTTTATATTGTATATACTTGTAAGCTTTAGCCTATTGTCTACAATTTTATACAACCGCTTTAAGTAACTGTAATTACTTGTAACGGCAGTTAAGTTACTTGTAACGTTACAATGATATGATTCTTGTAAATAATTGTTGTAAAACAGCATATATTTGACACAACTGTCGGAGAAGAGCGGGTTGCATGCTGTACTGGTATTTTCATGGTATTATGCAACTTTATTAAAGTTTTTGTGTGTTTTAAAAGCCGAAAGATAGAAAAATAGGATATAAAAACCGCAGTAATGAACAATAGATAGAGAAAAAACGAACAGATTTTTAGCTAAACGTTTTAAGAGACGGGTTAATCGCACAGTGCTGTGCTGAGATGGAGTTAATTAACGGATTAATTATTTGACATCTCAACGGATCAATTTTAAAGTCTACTAAAGATGACTGGAAAAAATGCCCAGAGTTGGGATCGAACCAACTATCTTTGGCTCTCAAAATTTGGAAACCCTTGAACTAAGTCTGGCGTTTGGACGGAGTTACAGTCCTGGCTAGAAATAGTGTACCTATTTTCGCGAATTTTCGCAATTTCGCGAAACCATTCGCAGCTTGCGAATGCTGAATTTCTTCGCGAAGGTGCGAACAATTTCTAATCTTAGCCTTCGCGCCACTGCGAACGCATCTCCAGTAGTTTATATACCCTGCTGGGACTTTTAAGACAGATTGACAACTGTTGTAAATCAGAAACCTCAATTGCACTAGCTTTTAGTAGTGGCCTTTCTATCAGTTTTAGTAGTAGCCCTGTCAGTTGTCTATGCCAAGTAAATACTGCCGTCAAGAATACTGGCCTTAGGTATAAACAAAACTGCGAATGGGTGCGAAGGGTCACAAAGGTCAGCCTTCGCAAAATTTGGCCGTTCGCACTTTCGTGAACAGGCGAACGCCATTCGCAATCGCGAAGGGTAGGTACACTATTTCTGGCCAGGACTGTATGTCTCGTACCAGGGGAGGGAAGAGCGTCCTATGTCCCCTTTATCCGGGTGTGCGCTCTGGTCACTTTCAGGTTAGTGTTGTTTACCGGTCCAATATTTTGTGGGCCGGCCGGTGTCACTTCGCCGGCTATCCAAAATACTAGTAAAAATATAAGATATTTGACAGTTTTCAAGGCAGATTGTGGCAGGTTTAAGGCGGTAACCCACAGAAACTGTCACCGGCCGGCCGTCTTGCCTGTATCTGGTTGGCCGACCTGCCGGTCTAGGCAAGGCCGGTGCACAACACTATTTCAGGTTAAACGAATAACCCAACGAAATCAATTCAGCTCGGTGCCGCCTTTTATCAGCAAAAAACCAAGTCTTTGTTCTGTTCTTCACAGATTGATACATAAGTGCATTTCAGGTTAAGCCAGATTTCGCAATCTTTTTTTTCTGATTCTGAAAAGCATTGTAATTCATGGCGAATATTTCATGGCTTGAATCTGAACAAGCATTGCCACCAACTAAATGCAGCAGGATTTCTAATGCTGCAATTCAATTGTAAATTTCTGTCTCGCGTTGAAATTACCGTAAAAGCCTATCCTATTTCAGAGAAACGTGGAAAAGAAAATAAAACTTTGCGATTTCAACTTTAACTTCAGCTACAGAACAGAATGTGGCCCATATGTTTCAAAAAAGCGGGCAATTATGCTCTACTCGTTTGCTTTCTGCTAGCCATTGCATTATCTGGCTCAATGGTACGTTACCTTTAAGCCCGGTTCACACTAGGCAATCTGCAGGCAATCTACTTGCCAGCAATTTAAGGGCAATGGCAATATTTCCAGCAATGCACCCGTTCACACTGCATCACCAGGATTGCCGGCAATATAGCGGAAAATTTAAAATTTGAGTCCAGCGGCAATCTGTAGGCCGCTATATTTACGTGTTTAATTGCCGCAGAGCTTGCTCACTCTCCTAGCTGAGATTGCCGATTGACAGCAATATTGCTGGCAATTTTAATACTGTTCACACTAGCAATAAATGGGCAATCTGTTGGCAACCATATTGCTGGCTATCATATTGCCGGCAATTATTGCCCAGTGTGAACCGGGCTTTAAATCTATAAGGAAGAAAACAATTTAATCAATTAAAAATCAAAATCAATAAAATTTTAAAATCTTAAAACAGTGATGACAACAGCTGTGGACTTGCCCACCATAAAATGAAGCCGCTCGCATTGATTGCAACTGCTCCAGTTGTGCTGACACCTTTCAAACCCCTGAATTTCAATAAATTGGCCAACAAGTTTCATGTAGTGTTGCTTAAACAAATAAACAAACATTTAGTTTATTTCCTGCCTAGATATAGTTTGGAAATTGTGCAAGTTCTACGTTAAATATATGAATCCAAGAATGTATCCCTGAATCTTTCCAATGGACCTTTCAAGTATAAGAAAGAAGAAGCAAGTCATGTACCAGCGAAGATCAGAAAAATCGAACTTTCAGTGGGGGACTCGAACCCATTGCATCTCGCTAACTTGGCAAACGCTCTGCCAACTGAGCAACGAAGGCACAGTCGCATCAAGCTGTAGCGGATGTTCGTGTACCATCGTTCCAGTAGCTGAGTTAGCACATTGACAGGAATTGAGCGCTAGAATCTTGTGTGAAAGGTTGATATCATAATTTGAAAGACGTGAAGAAAAGTGTCTAAGTGAACCACTGAGTTTTGAGAGCTTTAGCAAAGCAAGCATCCTACCAACGGAGCAACGCACACGTTCCTTGACTACTTAATGTGGTGATTCCCTTTGGTCACAAAAGTTTGCACCATTATTACTCGTTCATTACTTGGAGTTAAGAAGCCATTTTTATATCAAAATGTAGCTTGACATTTTTTCTTTTTAATACATGCACTGAAACTAATGTTACTTTTCTAAAATATTTTTAACACATTTTAGAAGAAGTATAATTTTCCAGAATTTTTGCAGACTCAAGTAAATTTTTTCGCGGACATCGGTTATATCATTCGATACCTCCATCAAATACCTGGGGACGATTTTTTATTTATTGTGAAATCATTCTTCGTTATAGAGAAATAAGCTGAAATGTGTGCGTAACCTGTATTTTGCCTACTTTTTCCAAATTTGTCAAGCGATTACTTTAGCTAGAAAGCAGTAATCGGGGCAACTAAAAAACGTCCCTGGGTATATTTGTGCAGAACTCATTTTTTAAGTACCAGCCTCCAACTTGCATGGTGAATGCTCCACAATCTTTGGAAACAAATTGGTCGTGTTTCTGCAAAAACTACATTTTTCATGATAGCAGCCTACGGGATAGCTGTTGGAGGACGATCATCCATCGGATAATTTGCCCCTGTGAGACCTTCAGATCGACGCCCTTAGTTTGATTTTTTAGCTTGTGTAGTTCAAGAAATGATGGATTATTTGATTTTTGCAAAAATGACAAGATTTCGACGCCAAAACAACAAAATCGGCTATATCGCACGCTAGAGAAAAGATAGAAAGTTGCTTTAAAAAGCAAAAATGTGAAGCTCAACGAGATCTTTCAAGTGAATATAGTCATAACTGTATAGCTGCCGCCAAACTTTCAGAAATTTGGAAAAACAGCCCTGATCGGAAATCTCTAATTTTTGAATCGGAATTGCGCTGAGGGTGTTAGAACGCTAAAAGAGTGTATTTCGGAAAGTTTTGCCAAATTTCATCCTGATTTGCGCCGCCAACCAACAATTTGTGCCCAAAGGGAATCACCACCTTAAACGAATTAATTTTAATCTTGCTAGTACGAGCTGATTCTTACCCGAAATTCAATCCTTTATTTCTTCAATCATGCCGGATTACAATTTTTAATCCAACCCATTTCTTTATTACTTTAAGCAGGATTAAAAATGAGAATTTTTAATTTTCATTAAATTTTCAATTCTAGTTTTAATTTTAGTCTTTTTTTCAAGTTTTCAAGTCAAAGTAGAACGTTGATCTACTTTGACTTGAAGGGCTTCAAGTCAAGGTCGAGTCAAGTCAAGTCAAGTCAAAGCTACCTGTGAAGGGAATACTGACTTTGGCGTGACGGGACTTGACTTGGCTTGACTTGACACGAAACTTGGTGACTGTGACAGCTTTCAAGAAATAGGCCTATGTAGTTCACTAGTTCACACAAATTCTCACAAA
>JASAND010015389.1:0-30374 GCA_030248195.1 Trissonchulus latispiculum | reverse complement strand
ATATTTGGGTGACTGCTAATCAGATCCACCCTTATCCTGCCTAATACCATAATGACAATCACACCTGGCAAACTTCAAAACCTTTATAACACAAAGGAGTTTACATGAGTTGCCTCATTCATACACTCATTTTCACACTTTCATACACATCACACACACGCTAATTTGGTCCTTCGTTCTCATTCTTGCAGTTCTCACAACCTTCGTCGAACAGAAGGAGTTTATGTGATCTGCATCACGCGTACAAACATACACAGAACTGACATTCACACACACACACACACACTTTCACACATTCTAACTTAGCTAATACCTCCTAAATCCCTGAAATAAAACATAATCACTACGCATAATATTACAATTATTAATCATGTTAAACAATCCTAACTACTAACTTTTCTATTCCTAATCTAAATTCTAGGTACTTCCCTAAACTACTGGTTTACGCACATTTTTTCGTAATTTTCTCATTAATGTTGCTGTTTTAATTAATATGAACTTTGGGAACTTTTGAAACTTCGTAACTCGAATTTTAGGAAAACCTAATGTTTTCCTCGTTTAAAAGAAACTTGACTAGAACTTTGTGAAAGCCTGAGTGAATAATAATTGCCAAGCAATTATTATTAAACAAGATATCAGAAAACATATTTTAATTTACTGATCAGAGGAAGCCGGCCATTCATCCCCAAAACGCAGAATTATTAATCAACAAGATAGCGTAAAGACTCAAGGTTTTAAATTCAATTCGAAGATAACCTATATTTTAGAAACCTGATAATTTTGAAGCCGACCTAACGCTGAAAACAAAACAATTACGAGAACAGTGACTTTTAGATCGTTAGCGCCTTCGTTATAGAATATGGCCGACAACACCTAGTTGTCGGCTGTGAGGTGAAAAGATCCCTATAACTGGCTTAATAAAATTAGGGTCGTAATTAAGGGACCCTCTATCTCAGGCTCAAACGGTGAGGTCCCCACTCAAATCCCGTAAACTACAAAAACCCCCATAGCCACGAGGGTCTTCTTCAAAATACAACAACTGGCCTCTAGGGCCGTGGCTTGGAATAGTAAAAATTGGCCAATTGGCCACACAAAAGAAAAAGGGGCCCTAAGGCCAAAAAATGCATAATAAATAAAAAAATGTAGGCCCGAAGGCCGACAGTATAAAATCCCTAAATTTTTAAGCCTAGGCAGTGTAGTTGAGCCGGGCATAAAAGACCCAATGGCTCCTCAAGTGTTAAGTTAAGTTAAGTTAGGTTAAGTTGTTAAGTTAACTCAGTGCCTTTTCTGGCCCGAAGGCCAGAAAAGTTCCTAGATTTTTTCCTAAAGATTGGGGGGAAAGCGCGCAATCCTAGGTGCTGCAAACCACAGCCCACTATAAGGATGCGCGCTTAGAGGAGGGGAATAAGCGACCGACTACGGCCGCATCTCAGCGAACACTAATGAGAATTTTAGAATTCGCCACTGAGCTGACAGCTCTCTGACAGCTCAGTGACAGCTCGGAGACGGGGACTTCTCTTTGATTTTAGGTGGAAGCTTCTAGAAGTTTCTAGAAACTTCTAGAAACTTCCTATCTTTTACACGCGAAAATCCAGGCTCTTTTTGGGCCTGGTGGTCAGTTGGGGTGAAGATTAACGATAATGGCGAAATATTGCCCCCAACTGACCACTTTTCTGATTAATTTCTGGGTCCGAAACTTTCTGAATTTTATAAAATTTTGGTTAACATGTAAACGCAACCAAAGGGGGAAGTTTCGGATCTAATTTTCAACTTTCTCGGATTCGGCTGAAATGGGGCTTAAAAATCAGGCCAATCCCGGCCGATTATGGGAAAAATAATTTTAAGTGCCATCTTTGGGCACAACTTATATGTCCATTTCAAATTTTAATATTTTTTTGGCTTCTCTTGTCCTGGGCCCCTACTTTGAACTTTTGGGTGAACTTTTGGCCGCAAACAAGAGAAGCCAACACAGCAACCTTAGCAACAATTGCTCCCTATTGCTAGAAACTCAGTGTCCTCGCTTGACCGAGGAAGTATTGAGCAATTGCCTAAAAATGTGCATAAAAAATCGTACGTAATTTCCTACCAAAAACTAATTATATATTTGTATTCTACGTACGTTCTTACCTATTTCTAGTAATTTTCATTAATTTAAATTTATTACGGAGGAGGCTAAGCCCCCTCCAGTCCTACCTATGTACACAAAGGTGTGTACTAACTTTCTTTTGGAGAGGCAATTCTCTCCTGGCCTTTTGGCCCAAAGAAAAGTTCAAGTGAGGACAAGCCTCACATAGAAAGAGTGAATGGACGTAGTAGCACTCCCACTACTACGCTGTCTGGGAAGTAGACAACTTCCCAGACAATGGAAAAAGGGAGTTTCCAGAAGTTAAGGCAAAGGTGGGAGGGAATTAACTTTAAGGCAAACCTTTTAAGAGGTAAGATTACGAAATAGAAAGTAATCTTACTAAAACATTTTGTTTAATAACTCACTCATTTTTGGGAGTTGAAAAGTGGGGATTGCATTTTTGGAAACAGGAGAAAATTGCCTTTCCAATGAACTTAAGTTATTTTTAACACAAAATTATTAAAATTGACTAATTTAAGCCTAATTACTATCAATTAATGAATATAAACCCTTGCTAACAAATAATAAGTCCGTTTTACATTAAATAATTACCTATCTACCTATTTTAGGCCTAGCTAAGTGACTATCTTCCAATATGTGGCACTTTCTAGCCATAAAACTACACTTTAGAGAACTTCTACAACTGCAGACACAAATTTGCGTAATTCCTTTCTGCAATTAGAAACTAAAATTGCTTTGGCACGGATTTATTAACCACCATAGATGACAATACGATTGAAAAGGTCCCATCACGGACCAATTCCAGATGAAAGAAGAGTACCCACTCTTCAATTAGATCTCCGGCCAATTCACTCTGGTCAATAGATTCTTTGATTTTGGTATTAGTTTTATCTGTGCGTTTCGTTATTCTTCATATTTTAGATGGTGAGATATTTCCATTAAGGCGATTAAATGAGTCTACTTCTATTATTAATTCACCCTTTGGAGTAAAAACCAGGATGTTAATTGTAGGTTTCAGTCTGGCAACTCTGATATTTTTATCAATTACAAAATATTTATACGAATATGAACTTGGACTTCTCATTCCGGCAAACATGATGAAACATAAGCAATGCAATGATCTTCTGTTCAACAGGATGTTGTTCGTTCTTTCAAATAATTAACTGGTTAACCAATTTTGACCCATTTTGACCATTAATGAAAGTCTTTTCATTACACATTTTTTAATTAATTTTTGAAGGATTAAAATTTAACATGATGCTAAAATCGTTTTAATTTATTCGCTTTAATTTTAAAAACTCGTAAAATATACCGTTTGGACAATAAAATATGTAAAAATTAGCGAGATCGGAGAAAGTCGAAAAAATGGCCCTAAAATGGACCCCCATTATACTACAATTTCAAAACAACGTTTTTCAACCTAAAGGCCGCATAGCCTCAATGACCTGAGTATTTAGGCCATCATCTTCCAGAAAATTTAGGTCATCAAAATTAAATTAAGTTTTAATTAAAGGTTTTGTTTAATATGAAGATTTAATATAAAGAAGGCAAAGGTTTTATGATGATGAGTATTGGTTATATTGGTATTTTTTTATAAAAATAACTGTTTTTGCTTAAAATTAGGTGAAATTTCAGTAACTGCTTTGTTCACAAGCTAAAGCTATGTGTTAGCCATGGCGTAAAAGGAAACTCTAGCTTCAAAACTTGGCCCGCATCGGCCCGCGCCGGCAGCTGCTGGTACTAAACTTCGGCCCGCCCCGGCCCGCCCCGTGAATACCCGCGGCCCGCGTCCAACTCTGCTTATACGATCTTTCTTTTCTCCACGACATTTAAGAGAGTCACTCCTACACTTATTCCAGTCCAATAACTCGAAGTTCCAGTCCAATAACTCGAAGTTAGTCATGTCTAGATTAGAGTGCCAATTCGGAGCATGTCTACAGTAAGTCACGGATAGGGAAAGTCACGGTGCTTCGTCAGGGAAGACAGTAGAGATTGATGGGTAGGTAGGAAGAACTGGGTGCATGAGCAAGGGTACTGGGTGATTACTGATATTGGCAAAACCAAGAAATCCAAATACATAAAAAGAGTAAGAATGAAGTATACTTGGAGCAGGTAAGGAGCAAAAAACGGAGTATGTCTACAGTAGGTTCGGAGGTTACTTGGTGTTTACTCGGTGCATACCCGTTGTTAGCTCAGAGTAGGTTTGGTTTGACTTGGAGCATGAAATTAGGAACACCGGGAAGTTAAGGAGTGTAAAAGCAAGTATCGGTGAAAGTTGAAAAAATATGCTCAGAGCAGGTTGGATGCAATTTAGGACTGCCCCCACACACGAAGAAGGCAAGGTGGATGGTAAGACAAGGTAGGAAGGTGGATCATGGAAGATATTTGGATGAGCTCAGAGTGAGCTCGGTGTAATTTGGGAGTGACTCAGTGACTGAAGAAAAGGAATTCAAAGTAGCAAGGTAGATCATGGAAGAAGAACGAAATAGAAAGTATGGTCAACGTAGGTTTGGAGCAGTTTTAGAGTGACTCAGTGAATGAAGCCAATGTGAATGGTAAGGTAGGATAGGACTGTAAAAAGATGGTAAAAAGTACAGATTGTATGAATAGGTGTAATGGGTGAAATCTAGATAAATAAGCTCGGAGTATGCTAGGTGTATGTAAGTGTGACTCAAAATCAAAATGGTCTGAAAGTATTTAAGGCCGGAATTATAAATATGATCGGCTCATGAAAGGAAGAAGGACTCAAGTGAATATGAAAAGTAGTGACGAATGGGATGAATCTTTCGAAAGATGGAATGACATAAACCCTAAACCTATATCTACTCAGAAAGAAGGATCAGCTAGACTAGGAATTGTGACTTTGAAACGGCTAAATGATGATCGGAGCTGTGATTGGATGACTTTACGGAAATGTATTTGGATTTGTAGTGTTGGTCGGATTAAGTGGAGTTCACTACTTTTTAGTTCACCATTACAAGTTTAAAAACCTAAGGATATGTACGACTAGAACCTAGAAGACTAGAAGGGTGCTAAAATATAATAAAGAAGACAAAATTGTAATTATAAACTAAGAATAGGAACCAGAGATTTACTCCAACTTTTTCTTCCGTGAGTGGGGGCCCGAAATGCTCGCCCTATACTACTTACGCACCGGATATCAATTACCTAAGCATCAATTTCGGCTATATACGCAAAGGATTTGGCCTATTGACGCAGTGGAGCCGGCTTACACCGAATTTGGCTTGCCGGTGTGCCAGATCTCGGTTATCTACGCACGAGAATTTTGATTTGACCGAATTTGATACAGCCATGCATCAGATTTCGGGTATCTCGGCACCGCGATACAGCATACCGGGTTAAAAGAATGAATGACTTCTTTCAATGCAAGCATTTACAACAGGTTTTTATGTAAAATACCATGTATTTACACAAAAATATAAATTTATACAGTGAAAAACTAATGTGCACCGGCACTGTTTCTAAGATTTTTCCAAAAGGGGCTCTCAAAAATAGGTTTCATGTCTTTCATATTTCAAAATAGCTATTAGTTAGGAACTGCTGCCCCGAACACCCATTTTGGTTTCTGGGATCTAGGTTTCTGGGATGCCCACTCCAACAGACAGCCCGTGTGACTACGTCCGAGAGTTCAAGCAGGTTCAGTTTGCATAACTTGAGGTTAAATAATTAAATGACCACACCGTTCTGAAGTAGACAACCGATTGACAGAACTTTGTTTCTTTTTATATAATTGCTTGTAGCCTCAAATTACGCACCAAAACAGGCAGTACACAGTTTTGAGGAAACCGCACCGGATTTCCACCCCCGTCTGAAACCCACGTATAATATGCATAAATAGTAGTTTTCAGAACAATAATTTTGTTCAGTGTCATTTCTCACCATAAAGTTTCGATGATTTCAACTTGCGCTTATGTCATCGTTACGAATTCCTAGCCCTGAATTTTTATTTCTAGTAATTCCGTTGATTAAAAAATATAAACAAACACACCACAAAGATTACGATGTCAAGTCTGTCATTAGGCTCATAACGCATCCGAGCTCGAAATCATTAAAAGAAGTAAGCAGTCATTTATATCAAAAATGGCAATTTTTATTCAAACTTTGCTTCACTTATTTGGTAACACTTTTCTTCGTTGAAGCACGCAGTCTCTCAGAATTTTCAGCAAAGCAGAGCCAAAGTCTAAGAATAATTCAAGCAGAAACAATAATTCTTAGAGCTCCATATGATTTCAGATTCCCAAGGACGTTTGCTATTCCTAGGACTAATTGTTTCAAAAGACATATCCATGAAATTGGTTCAGAGCATGATATGAGAAAGTAGCAGAGTTTTTACTGTAGTGTATTAACTATTAACTTGTATTTACTTCATATAATGTGAGATTCTGCTCGAGTTTTTCAGCATGTTTTTAAACTTTGTTGTATTAATAATTGAAATTCTGTCTCTGTGCTCATACTTATTCAGTATTAAATGCGCTCCTCCTCTATTCGATCATTTTTAGACAGCAACTACTGACATGACTATATAACATATTTAGATTCAGAATTCTATTATCATTCAGCGGAAGCGGAAGCTGTTGATGCTTGACAGGTGGCTGTCCATAAGAACATAGGCTATGTTTTGGAGGGATTTTGACGAACCAGCTTCATATTAACATAATCTTTTAAATATAATCCTTGCTCTTCTCTAGATTTAAATTACAAATGCCAAAGATTTATTGTTCCAATTTGCACAGTTAAGTATTTTTCTGGATTAGACGTAACTCCATTGAATTTTACATATATCTGTTAAGTCAATAGGACCAACTTAGTAATAGTTTGTAATTAAAGTAAAACACTAAACAAAAAATCTATCAATAAAACTTTTATTTAAGGTTTATTTGTTGGTTTCTCAACAATTTGGTCCGATCATCACTGAACGTAAACTCAAAATATTTGATTATTTTAAGTTACTTACTTATTGATTTACTTTTTTTCCTGTACTGCCACACCCCCGTTGCTTTCGCGAGGAGGGGAACGCCAAAACAAATTTTAGCGTTAAACTACTCACATGATGACAATTTATTTTCCTTACAGAAATAAAAGCGTCAATCATTAAATATTTAGTAAATTATTTGTTGTTTAGAAACGTCAGTCTACAAGTAGGAGAATGTCAGCAGACAACAGAAATCTCTCTTTATTAAACGAGTCTACTGCAATACTGGTTTCAATGCAGCCTTCCCATATAGTATGGATCATAATTGGAGGTATTGCGACAATAACTAGCATCGTTACATTCGCAACATTTTGCTTTCGACTTACCCTAAAAGATTT
Organism: Trissonchulus latispiculum; assembly: GCA_030248195.1. Taxonomy (NCBI): domain Eukaryota; kingdom Metazoa; phylum Nematoda; class Enoplea; order Enoplida; family Ironidae; genus Trissonchulus; species Trissonchulus latispiculum. The sequence goes on along the minus strand of JASAND010015389.1, from coordinate 22,957 downwards.
ACATTATCACATGGTTTTACATTTGACATTTGGACAACTGCTTGCAGGCGCTACTGTGTTTTGTGTTGGACTGAAACGGCTAATATTGACTCAATCTGAGGCAGGTGAAGTGTCCACACCAGTTCGCTGTGCCGTGGACATATTGGCTCTCAGCTTTGGCACATTGATTACTGCATTGCTAACTGGAGTAATTGGAGCAATTCGTCTGGCTGCATTGATTGCACCTGTCAAGTTCAGGACATCTGCCGGCCGTTGGCCAATTGTTTTAGTTTGCTGTGCCTGGCCTGTTGGGTTGGCCGTTATGCTTTTTCCATCCATTCAACAAAACGATTCACAAATTCCGGTCTGTTTGTATAGATTTACTATCAGTAGCAGTGGCGACGTCTTTCAAACTGGAGTTAGGCTAATAACAAGTAGTTGGGTGGTTGTACAATGCGCAATTTTATGTCAAATGTTTATGATCCGTCGAAGACAGAAGTTGGCTAATTCCGCTAATTCAAATAACATAACAGACTCGGAGTTACGCGCAGCTCGTTCTGTTTGCTTTGTTGCGATAAACTTTATCATATGTTGGCTGGTACCAGAAATTTCAGTTTATGCCGTAAACTTTTTCTTTTTGGAAAACACAGCAGCTGCTAAACTAATTAGCATAGTTCCAGCTGCTAATACATTGGCTCCTGTTATGGACTTTCTTATGTACTTAATTACTGACCAAAGCTTTCGAGCTGCTTTAAAACCATATCGTAAAAATAAGATCTCATATATTCAGACACGGGGCACATTCAACCGCTCTTTTTTCTAGGCATTCTGTGACACTAAACATATTACTGACCGTATATATAGTTTGTATGCATTGCTCAGCACCAGTACTTGTAACATATAGCTTAGACAGCCCATGGGACTCTACTTGAAGCTTCATTCATTAACCGCACGTAGAGAAACTATCCTATATTTTGGTTTTAGCTTTTTGGTATTTCTTACTGTTTCTTTAGTTAATCTAAAACGTACTAAATCTAGTAACACTATCTCGAAACTCAAGAGAAATTATTGTGAGCTAACTGTTCTTTGCTTGTACACTGGTTGTAAATATGTCATGCCAGTGAATGACTGAATAAACCAATAAAGCCAAACCATATGATATCGTAAATCCATATTTCAGATATAAACTGTTAGTGACGGCGAAATATTTCTGACCGTTGGATTTGAATGTTTACCTTCATTTTCTGGACCGGCCTAGCCGAGATGGCCACTCTGATTGGTGCAAACGTAGGCACAGGCTTGTCCGGCTTAACCGATTTAGCATTTGAAGTACCCAACTGCTGAATAATGTTTTATAACTTCAGAATTTATGGAGCAATAGGAAGCAAAGAATTTTGTTGATTTTGAAATTGATGTTCACTTCTATCAGGGGGAAGTAAGAGCTCGGAATACATTGTTGCTTCCCCATCGTTAGTTAGACGGAGGAATTCAGTTAAAACAATCATAAAATCAACCTAAAAATTTCAGTATCCTCCATTTGAAAAGAATGGAAGTGCTTGTATTATGGACGAACTCATGGCAAAAGTATACAATTAGTTTAAAGCATAAACTAAGTTGTGCTAGATCGAGAAGCTTTGCTTCACTTACAGTAGCTTGTTCGCAAATCATATTTTCAATTACCTTCCTTTCACTGTACCTGACTTTTCTAGTCACGAAAATCAAAAATCTCCAAATTAGTCCAAACAAATTCCTCAACCTGACAAAAATGAAACGAAGTACTTGTTATATCAGATCTGCATTCAGCTAGTTGAACTACGAAGTTCCTTTGTGCTAGATTAAGAAATCTGGTTCATTTAAACTTCATTGTTCACACATCAAATTTCGAATAGTAGGCTATACTTTGCAGAACAGTCAAAAAAGTTTTAAACAACGCTCTTCAGAATGAGCTATAAACCTAAATACAGAATCTTGTGTAAATGTTTTGGTTAGTTATACTGATCAGTTGTGCCTATAATAATACATCTTTTTATCTATCAAGTAAGGAAATTAACTAACCCTATAGAAATGTCGACTTACGAAGGAAATACTAATGCTTTATTAAATCAGTCTAATACAATCCTGGAGTCAATGCTGCCTTCTCATATTATGTGGATCAGCATTGGAGGTATTACGACACTGACAAGCTTTATTACACTAACAACTGTTTGCTTGCGGCTTTCCTTAAAGGATTTACATTATAATATGGTACTGCAGCTGACAGCTGGTCAGTTGCTAGCAGGAGGAACTGTATTTTGCGTTGGCATGAAGAGACTAATTTTAGGGCAGCTGAAATTAGGCGAAGTATCAACACCTGCACGATGTGCCGTCGACATATTGGCGCTTACTTTTGGTGGACTAATCACATCTATGCTAACTGGTGCCATCGGAAGTGTTCGTCTGGCAGCTTTGCTTGCACCGATGAAATTTCGTGCAGCCGCAGGACGTTCACCCATTTTGCTAGTTTGTTGCTGCTGGCCTATTTGTTTAGCTATCTTGTTCTTTCCTTCGGTTCAACACTATGATTCATACATCCCCGTCTGCTTGTTCAAATTTGTAGTCAATCCCAGGGGCGACTATTTCCACACTACAGTAAGACTACTTGCTAGTGCGTGGGTGGTTGCACAATGTGCGATTCTTTGCCTACTGTTGCTAATTCGCCGCAAACACAAATTAGCTGTTTTTCTGAATTCTAGTGATTTAACAGAAATAGAACTGCGTGCTGCCCGGTCAGTATGCTTTGTTGCTTTTAATTTCATAATATGTTGGTTGGTACCAGAAATTTCAGTTTATACTATCAGCTTTTTACATCTGGAAAACGTGGCAGCTGCCAAGCTGGTTAGCTTACTGCCAGCAGCTAACACGCTGACTGCAATTATGGATTTCCTACTATACTTACTTACAGATCGGAAATTTCGAGCAGCCTTTATACCAGTTCATTCACATTCAACCGGACAAATACAACCTCTGCGACAGCCCTGAATACATTGTGTTATTGTTGCAAGCGAAACAGTTTTCACTGTCTGATTTCAAAAATTTAAAAAGGGTTACTCATTGTGTACCAAAGGTGTCATTGTATCAAGAACAGGCGTAAGCAGGAAACGTTTTAAACACTATCGTGTCAGTGTTGCTATACGGAACAAAAGAAAAGTCCTGAAGCTAAAGGCGATGTTTAAACGTTCTAGTGTGGATGCCACGATATTCCTTGATGTGTCACAGAAAAAAACAACGTTCAGTCGGAGATGACGCTGAACCGTTTGACGGTTAACAATTACGGTTAAATCCAGATTAAGTCAATAACAACGCTATACGTGGTGCCGACTAAATTTCAGCCGTAGGTATCAATGGTCCAAGGTTGATTAATGTGAACTTCGGTAAACGCGAATTTGGTAAATTTAGTTGAATCCACCTTTTTCAGAGTTCGTGGCTAAATTGTTAACAGAAATAGGAAATTTTACCTTTTGTAATAATCAGAACATTTAAAATCTGATTTCCTGTTACTGTTGAAACCACCTGCAGAAATAGATGTAGAAAATGAGCCGATAGCCCGATCGCATCTTGTGATAGAGCCATAGTTTAGCCTAAATTTGGACTATGGATAAATTATTAGCTAATTATTACATCCTACTTAACTATCTGGCCAGGTTGCAGATACAGTAGTTTTCGTGTCTATCAATGGAAGGTATACCAAGGGGCCAATGAGTCTGTATACCCTTGGCCGCTTCAACTGCAATGACACCATTAAAACATTGGCAGCAGATCGAGCTCAGTGGAAAGAAATCACGTCAGAGGCAACAGCTAACCAAAGGCCACCTATGTCTTCGTGGCGAAGATGACGGTGATCAAGTACAAGTAATGGAAGGTATATGACGGGATCAGCTTCAAAGCTAGGATTGTTGTTGTTTTTGTTCGTAGACTGATGCAGATTTTAATTTAGATGCAGGAGTAGATATTGATACGGTTTGTCAATTTGTAAACACGCACAGTTACATTTGAACTAGCTTCTGTTCTGTTTGTAACCGTATTAGAACGACTTCATCGAATTATTCAAGATCGCTGATGTTGGTTAAGTTCAACCCGGGTTGAACCGATTTCTGGGTTTACCCCTAAAAGTCTGGGTTGATTAAACCTTTCAACCGGGTGTATCAAAAATTTTGTTTTATAATTTCTTAACCCTTGTTTATTTGGGTCTAACCTAGCCCTTGTTAAGGGGGGGGGGTATACCTAGGGGTTTGCACAACTTCTTAGGAGAGCGCTAGTTTTTTGCATGCAAGTAGGTAACATATCATAGTTAAAAAGTTAATATAAGGCATTGATATATCCCATGACATCCGAGCTGTATGGGGCCGCAAACTGAAAAATTTCGTTCATTTTTTCAAATTTAAGATTGGTCTTTCGGAAGCTCTGAATTTTTCTTGGGAAACGCTACAGACCTAAAACTTTGCACACATATTTCTATGGACATGGAATATATGCATGCCAAATGGCAGCTCATAGAAGCTTCTCTATCGGGAGTACTGTAGCCGCAAACTTTAAAAATTGTAAAATTTTCTCTAGGTGACCTGTCGCCGTTTTGCGCCTGATCCCCCAAAGTGCTCCAAATCTTCTGAATTTTTTACAGAATATAACCAGGATATATGGCTAAATATGTGCCAAGTTTGGTGGGTTTAGGTTTTGCTGTGGTTTTTTAATGACTGCTTTATTATGTGGCTAACAGTGAAAAAACGCTCAAAATCGGCATGTTACTAAACTTTAATGGAATTTATCTCATCGTAAAAGCAATATCGTGACTTGGTGCAATTGGAAAAGTTGTTTAGAATGATAAGACCTATCGATTGAGTACAATTTTGTATTAATTCGATGATTTTGAAAATTTGACATTTTTGGCGGGAAGCTAATTTTGCGTCTCTGACACCAAAAATTGAACAAAATGTGGTATTACTTTTTACTGCCGCGGTCGAGAAGCATCGAATTTTGCAAACATATTTATAGTACTAAGAGACATTAGTGTGCAAAATTTAAGCCCAATCAAATGCTTGCAGCGGATTAGGTCTCAAACGAAATATGTCAATTTCCATAATTTGGGGGTGGGACGCACGGTAAATGTCGTGCTGCTCCTGCATGTATACAGCCAATCTTGAAGCTGCGCATATCCAACAATAGTCCTAAGTTTCCTTTATGTTCACAAGAAAATTCAAGACATTGAAACTTAGCAGTCCGGAGAAAAATCGAAAAAACTTTGATCACCCCCATGCACGAAAAAGCCTTAGGTCAGCAACTTTGCGAGGCTGCTGTGAACGCTGTGAAAAACGAAAAGCATCCAAACTTTTAATTATTTTGAAGGAACCCAGGTGCTAATATGTGACAAAGTTTGAGCGCAATTGGAAAATTTTTTGTCATTAGTGCATTTGGTATACCCCCCCTTAAATCTTGGTTTATTCAATGTTGTTTTGATAACACTGGGATCAACATTTTCAACCCCATTTTTAACCAGATTCAGATGCTTGGTCACATCTGATCAAGAAGAATCTTCTTGCTGTGGTCAGTGCTGTTAGTGATTATCCTTCCATGTGCTACCTGGGCTCGTACCCGGGTTTTGAATATATACTGACTCTACCCAGCTTGCCTGACATGTTCCAGTCTCACCTTCAGTAATGCCGAGACTGGAAATGTCCAGCTCATTTTTTGAAGTTTCTCTGGTATCTCTGATTATTACAAATTTTATTGTCCAAGCATTCTATTTCAACGAGTTTTTGAATTCAAATTGTATGTTTTATGATTGTTTAGTAATTTCGCCTCAAAGCAGAAGTCTGCAATTCTGCATTAGGAAGTGAGAATAGTTATCACTTTCTCTCGTACTGCAGAAAAAATGTCACGAATGGCAAAAAACTGTGCAAACTTTATGCCATATTAATCAAGATGTTTCCGAACTGTATACGTTGAAGGTATCATTCTAATCTAGTCATTTAAATTTTTATATAATTAATTCGATCCAATCTGTGTTTATTATCTACTTTAGCAACTTTAGTAATTGATGTTCTATATGCCATTTGAAACTAAAATAAAGGGCCGGTTTCATAAAACTTCGCCTCTCATCCTAGTATTCGCATGCGGGAAGTCGCAGTGCTAGTGCAAGGTGTCGAGTCAAGTGTACCATAATACTTTTCGCTTGACTCGACAAAATCAACTAAGCGAGTGCGGCAACTCGACAAGCTAGCAGTGCCAGTGCGAGCACTAGTGCTGCGAGTTCAAGGTAGAAAAGACAGTATCATATTTATTTAAAAAATTATAACTCTCAACTAATTCAAACAAACTTCGTAAGGAGTAACGAAATCATCATACGATACAATCAAGCGTTGTTGTTGTTGTTAAGCGTTAAGCGTTAAACACACGCTTAACTACGCTAAGCAGGACCCCCTGAGATCTGGGGGGTGGGAGGGATCATCTTATACACATGAATTCGACATAAGGTAGGGAATTAGCCAATCAGACGCGTTTCAGTTCAAACGTACATAAACACATGCTGAACAATATTAAGTGGGACCCCTCCCCGAGATTTCGGCCTTAATGTTTCGAGCATCTCGCAGGTCATTTCCATTAGGAAGGGCTAAGCTTCCCACTATTGCTATGATATACTCTTGATATTACCAAGGTCTATGAAAGGAAGAGAGTCACTCGACCCTTCCTAGTGTTTTAAGCTAGCAATATGCTCCGCACATTAAGGCCGAAATCTCGTGGAGGGGGCGGTGCCGATTACCGTTGTTAACCATATGTTTATATGCGTTTGAACTGAAACGTATCTGATTGGCTAATCGCCTACCTTATGTAAAATTTAAGTGTAATATAAGCAGGCTCCCCGAAGATCTCAGGGGTGGTCCCAGCTACACGTACAAGTTTGTAAAAGCGTTTAGCTTTTCGCTGATTGGTTGATTTCTAACTGCATGCATATGGTAGTGAAAAATCAACTAATCAGTGAAGAGCTAAACGCTTTTACTTGACTTGTTGAAAACTTGACGTGTTATTGGGACCCCCCTGAGATCTCGGGGGGGGGTCGCTTATACACGTAACTTTGTCATAAGAAGGCGATTAGCCAATCAAATGCGTTTTAGTTCAAACGCATATAAACATATGTGAAGTCGACTACGTTGTTGTTGTTGTTTTTTTTACTTTTGTTTCGTCTAGACTGAAGACTGAACTTAGGCTTTCTTTTGCAGTTGTGCTAATGTAGCTTATTTGAAATTGCCTTTGGATTTGTGTTGGCCTATGACTAACCTTTGTGAAGGCGTTTAGCCCGGGAGTTTGACTTTAAACAGCACGTTATTTTTGGTATATGTTCTGCTGGGCTCAATGTTAAGTTGAGAGAATATGAGTTGCTACAGCAGTTTGCAAGGCAAACTTGGGCAATTTGTTGTGACTGTTGGGTATAAATTCGTGGAATTTCGGGATGAAATTTGTATTTTAGAACCTGCTGGTGAAAAGCTGAGTAGTCTTGATTTTTGCCTGGCAAAGAGCAGGTGCTGCTCTAAGTCTGCCTTTCTCTCTTTCTGCTGTTGAATAGGTTTTGTGGCCTCGGGCCTTGAAGTGTGTTTTGCTGCGTTGCTACACAAGCTTAGCAGTGTACCATTAAAGCCTGAGTTCAGAATAAGGTAGCCGTTTAGGGTAATTTACACATGATTAACAATGGTTAGTGGTACCTCCCCCGAGAGTTCGGCCTTAAAGTGCCGAGCATATTGCAAGCTTAAAACGCTAGGAAGGATCGAGTGTCTCACTCTTCCTTTCATAGACTCTTGACATTACTCTTCATCCATAAAAGCACCAACTTGAATTATGTGAACTCGTTAAAATATACCATTTAGACTACGAAATTTAGGCCCGGGCCGTAATGCAGGTATCTAGTTCAGGATATAGCTTCCGGTTTCCCGTTTAAGGTACAAAATTTATAGTTGCACGTTTAGTCTCATTTAATATTTGGTGCAGGTACAGCCTTACAGTACTTAGACTGTCAAAATGATAATGCCATACGATTAACATAAAACATTGTAAACGAGTGGATTTCAGTTTTCTGTAATTTTTAAACAGATAAGTTCGTCCACGCCCGTGTTGAAAGGAGAAATGCGCTTTAAAATTGCCTTAACATACTAAAATTGAATTTCCTGAGTTTCAGGCAAATTAACTACAGTGTCTCTAGACCTATATAATTCAACATCAGTTAACTTTATTACAGCCTCAACAAGGGTAAATTTTCTACATCTTCAACATCTGAAGCCGGTTTGGCAATTTGTTTAGTTACGCGGGGAGGTCGGAGTTTATAAATGCAGTTATGAGAGCTCAGTGAACAGAGAGGTGAAAGCGATCACCCACCCATTCACCCAGTAGGAATAAGAAAGCGTCCCGGTGCATCCCTGAAGATAACTTAGCTTCCTTGTCTTGGTTTTTACCTTTCCTAAGCTTTGGGGTTCCAGCAGGCAACAAACACGTTTTGCTAAAAACATCATTTCTAATAAATGTTCTCAAGATCTGGCTGAAAATCATTTAAAACAGTGCAAAAACAGCTCAAAAACAATATAAACAAAACCCTTGTTTTGACGAAAAATGTTTATAGCCTCTTACGGAAAAACAACACTGCAAATCTCGCAGAAAATCAATACATATTTTGTATTGGTTTCCTGCCTAATTACAAATCTTATAACACCTTATAACACAATAAGCGTACTGTTTACGCATAAACACTAAGCCTGCATGCTAAATTTTATTGTTAGCTGCTAACAGAAAACACAATTTAGAAAACGAGTACGCGCCTAAGTGTGTAAATGAATTTTGACACAGTCCCTAGCTCCCGTTATTTTTCCTCCCTATTTGCAGAACACTGCCTTTGGAAAGAGACTGTAGAAATTGAACTTACCATTAGCTGCTACGAGTATATAACACTTCAGTAAGATATTCTAACACTGCCACCAATTCTTCTCTACAAACCAGTTAAAGCTAACCGAAGTTTCAACCACGTTGTGACATTCATACTTCCAATTTTTCATTACACTATCAACAAGAGATTACTATCTTTCTTAACCTAATGAACAATAAGGTTTGTCCATTAAACACTAACCTCATTCCTTCGTGATACCAATTTAATCGTTTATAATAATAGTTTCTTTTTCTGCTGCGCCGAGGCGCAGCAGGTCTACTATAATAAAATACATGTTCAGCAATAGAAATTTAATGTACATGGGATTATGAAAATTAAGATTTTGCAAAAAAAGAAACTACGTATAAGAACTCTTAAGAATTTTAAGAACTTAAGATTCTGTCTAATCTTTGTAAAGTATTGTTGCAGTAGCTGATTCCGAACGATTTAATTAGTTTAATTTAATTTAATTGTTCTTTTCTTAAATATCTTTCGCAAACACTTTTCTTTAAAAGATGTAATTAAAGCAGAAATCTATTTAAAGGTACATAAGAAGGAATACATAACAATTAATTTTAGAACTCATACAGCTGAGCGTCAACCTTATCGCAAAAAGTTTTACTGTTCTACCATTGCAATGTGCCGATTAGGCCTTGCCTGCCACAATAACTTTGTTTTTAAAAGTCTTAAGAGTTTGAACAGAAGAATACGTTAGTCAAAACGTTTCACGGGATCGAACCTCAGCGTAAAATAGCAGCAGCTAATTTTCAATCCAACGCAACCCATGTCAATCTATAGTATATACTTTGTAAGTAGTGTTGTCACGTTAGAGAAAAATCCGGGCCGGGCCCGGGCCGAGCCGTTCCTAGTCACACGGGCCGGACCCCGGACCGGACCAGGCCCTGCCCGGGCCCCGCCCGAAGCCCGAGCCCGAAACAGGCCCGAGGCCGGGCCGAATGTTAAAAATCGGTAAAAATGATTTTTAAAGTGTAATTTTAGTTTTTAGCAGATAAAAAATATGGATGATGATAGGAAATATATGTAAAAATAACATATTAAGCAAATACAATGGCTTAGAAGCAATGCCTCTTAATCTAATACAAGCTTTATTGTACGTAACTTTTAACGTCTCCTGTTTTCTCTCAGAATTTTAAGAACGTAGTCCGAATAAACTAATAGACACAATAAATTAATGCGGCACTCACCAATCTTACATGTATCATTGAAAACGTCAAAATCTATTTCGGTAATTCGAGAATATATATCGAGCTGTATATCGAGCTCTAGCGGAGTAAAAGTGGCAAAACAGCATGATACCAGTTTTTAATCAATGTTTGATATAAATTATACAATACATTGATATTTTTCAATTCAATTAAAGTGGAAAGCTTCTAGTTTCAAGGATTCTCAGTAAAAATTTTGTGTTTTTCTTTCCATTTATATCAATTTTTTTGTTAGGCCCGGAAACGGCCCGGGAAATAATCCGGGCCTGTTTCGGGCCGGGCCCAAAAAAATCCGGGCCGGGTCTGTGCCGGGCCGATCCGAATTCGAATCGTGATCCGAAATGACAACACTATTTGTAAGTACTTAGTCTGTTTTGCATATATACAGGGTTTCAAACAAGCAGGACGACTGTGACCTTTATTTAAATGTAAATTCAGACTCGAAACATATTTTATTCTCGCAGTAGGTCATATTTACAATAGATATGGTTAAACCGTTCCCAAATCTCTTGCTTGTTATTTCCTATATGACAAATGGGAAACAATACATTTCATTTATTCAGGTAATCCTTATCACCAGCATAAAATGTTGTTGTTAGTCAAAAAACAATATAAAGTAACTCCCCAAACAGTTGAGCTAAAAGTAAAAGCAACATGTGAGCCAGTGTACCTTTTCTCTGTTGTATTTATAAAACTTGCTCTTGCAAAATTAAGAAGTAATTAAATAAGCTAAAAGCGGATTGACAAACATATACAAACAGTATCGTTAGAATTAAAGTTTCGGTAGCAGTTTATGGTGGAAATTGAAAACTTTTCTCAAACTTTATTATTAAAGAATGAAGCTGAAATATGTTCCTTTCCGGACATAATTGCTTAGAATTATTTGCATATTGCTTTTAATGTGGCGATAGAAATTGTAGTAGATGTTTTTGCATTAGACGCTTTCTCTTCGCCAGAAGAATATGCTGTGAATAAGTTGTGATGTTATCTTTTTCAGTAAGTGTGCACACTTCTAACCAAAAGTGCCTTAGACTGGTAGAAAAAACAACATACCAAGTAAGGTAAGCAAAAAAATTCTATTTTCCTTAAAAAATAAAATCCTTAATATGTTCTCTTGCATTTTTGTGGAAAGACTATTAATTCTAGGATTTAGAATGTTTGATTGAACGGAACGGGATGTGAAGCACACATAATTCTTGAATCGTCTACAAATATTTGATTTGCTGGGACGTTCCTTTTGTAGCGCTGGAAGCAGGCCACAGGCGGATACGGCGGTTGACCGAGAATACATGATGACGACTGATTACAGAATGTTCTTTACTCCAATAATAACAATAAGCATACCAGGACGGCCCAAAACCAATATACGATCAAACAGGCACTGAATCAAATGGGCTAAAACCTGAATTAGTGCTCATAGGCGGTTTACACCGCCCGTCCACAGAGTTTGAATGAGGGGTGAGCCAAGGTGCTAGGCAGCACAAGCATCTCACATCTCTGGCAGTAATCGAGGTATGGGATCTCCCCCCACGCAGAGAGCACTTATTCAAGTTTTAACCAACTACTTGTCTTCCTGTGAATTAAACAGTACACTGACAGTAAATTGCGGACGTCTGAGTTCTCGTAAATTGTGGACGTCTGAATTCTCTACATTTGCACAACACAACAACTGGAGGCGTATTCTGGGTTGTCCTACATCTGGATTGTCCTACACTTGCTGATTGGCTCTTTGTACATGCACGTGTTACTTGCGTCCGCCTACTGGGTAGTGTTAACGGTAGTGCACATTTTATTTGAATCTTTTTGCAAAAATGAAAATGCCAACAGCAAAATATTTTCCTGGTAAAAACATATAAATTTCCTTTATATTCATTTTTAAAACAACTTTCTGCATTAACTGAGTGAGATTAACCCTTGTGACCCTTCACACTGACATGTACGAGTCTTAATGTGCATTCTTATTTGCTACTACACCAGACCAGTCAAATTGTGTAGGACAATCCAGATGTAGGACAACCCAGAACAAACCCAACTGGAGCATAATGGTTCTGCAAAGGTGACCAGTTAAAAGTTTGTAACACGGACAGGGGTTAAGATACACATTATACAATTTTAGTGCCGAATTGGAGTCCTTCTTTTTAACGGTTATTACGACAACAGTATTGAGGCGAGTTATTCCACACAGAATATTGCAGCGAAACCTAAACCTGTTTGATTTCTGCCCCCTCTACAGATTGCCGTTCCCTCTACCAAGTGTTCTGCCCCCTCATGCACTTTTACGAAATAGATAGTACACTAAACGTTTGATAGATTAAACTATGAGCTATTCTGAGAAAGTGTAATGTAAATTTGAACAGTCAAATGCAGACCAAAATCAGACAACATTTCTGGAGCCTATTGAGAAGGCTACCCGTTTTAATCATTAATTTAGGACTGTTGACGGACGCTCTGTTCAACTGTCTAAGTGACACACATTTAGAAGACACCAAGACTTTACACAATGTAAAAACCTTTTATCAGACGGTTTTCAAATATCATGAATTTAATAAAATATTTTTACTATATTTGCAATCAAATTTGTAGAATTATTGAAACATTTAAACTGTAGTTTGAATCGACATTTCTATCATCAACATGAGTATGCACTTGTTAAGACAATGGTACAAAATTTCATACGGTATTTTGATATTCCTATACATTTTTGAGTGGAAGTTGATTGACACAGAGTAATTGCAGTGGCAATCAGCCGAGCCGTTCTGTTAGGCTATTAGAACGCCCATTACATCCATTGAAATAAAACAGCTGTGATACTTTCACCCGAAATACGGTCAACCGCTTGGCAGACCGGCAAACTGTCCAGGAGTTTGAAATGCGTTAGAGCTGGACATTCAAATTTTGAAAAACTGTATTTTTGTGATAGAGTGTGCACGAGATGGTAGTAGTGCCGTCCGAAACTTATCGTCGCTGACTAAGTACAACAGAAAATCCATTAGGGCAGCCAACGTATTAACGGCTGGCAGTATGCTCATTGTTTTTGCAGCTGCAGTGTCATCCAAAAACAGAAAGTTTACAGTATACAGGGAAATTTCTGGTATCAACCAGCAAATGGTAAAATTTATGGCCACAAAGAGAACAGATCGTGCAGCGCGCAGTTCTGCTTCTGTTACAATGTCGGGTTTGCCAGATGATGCTAACTTCTGCCTGCGACGAATTGCAAACAGCTGGTATAGTACCACGCACTGAATGACTATCGAACTGCATGTAATCACTCTTATTCCCACATAAATACTTCTGCCCATTTCAGTGACTGTAAGTTTAAACAAACAAACTGGAATGTGGGACACCTTTGGCTGCATTAACTGTGCCAGCATGACAGCCAAACCTAATGGCCAGCAACAGTAAACTAGGAATATTGGCCAACGTCCATCCACAGCACGAAATTTTAGAGGTGCGATCAGTGCAGCCAGACGAATAGCGGTGATGGTGCCAGTTAGCAGCGGAGTAATCAGTCGACCGTAGGAGACTGCCACAATGTCAACACCACATCGTAGTGGCGTGGACACTTCGCCCACTTTCATTAGGGCTAATGTCAGCCTCTTCATTCCAACACATAGTACAGTTCCTGCGTTTAGTAACTGACCAAATGTCAGATGAACTACCATGTGATAGTGTAAATCCTGTAGCGTAAGCCGGAAGCAAAAAACAGCTAATGTGATACAGCCCGTGAATGTTGTGATTCCGCCAATGATGATCCACATAATGTGAGATGGTAACAATGAAAGCAGGATTGCATTAGACTCATTTAATAGAGTTTGACTTTGATTCAGATGTTCCGACATCTTTGCAGATGCTAAGAATAAAAAAGAAAATTCAATTATTATTCTGTACGTGAGCATAACTAGCAAACTGTTTTGCTTTTTTTCTCAATTTCCACACATATTTATTCCATCTAGAGCCGGAACATTTATCAGGAAATTGTGTATCCTTAGCATGGATTTCTTCATACAAAACCTCCTATTTATAAATACTGTATAAGCACCTTTTCGGCAAAATCGGAGACAAAAATTTTTTGACCCCATTTTTACTGCGCTTAGCTAGCTTTTCAGGCCTACAAATAAGGGTTATTTCTTAACAAAAAGTGAGCTATAGCACACTAACCGGAAAACCGAAACCCTCGAAAACTTAGCCACAATTCCCCCTATTAGAGCCTAAAAACCGGTTAAAAAGCTGGGGTAAGCTAGGAGCTGCCAATTTTACTAGATCGAAAACGGCACGGTCACCTCGAAACTTTTTGCCAAATTTCAAACTTTGACCTGTTATTGCTGAAGAAGCAAGCAACGCTCGAAACCCGGAATACTTTTAATATTTAGTGCATGTAACAGTAAACATTCGTGGCAAAAAGCTACAGAATCAGTCAAACCGTTAATTCACTAGAGTTGAAAAAGCTTTTTGAAAAAACCCATTTTTCGCACTAAAATTTGTACTTTGGCGTTCTGCCAAGAACGGTGTATATGAGATATTGTTGTCCACCCTAAACTTTTTGCTTTGATATGTTGGCTAACAATGGACGAAAAAGTAGCTCTCTCCGACGATGTCGTGCCAACCCCTTCGTAGCCCTCCTTAACTTTTTGGTTTATCTAGAAAGATGGCCATTTTAAATGAAACTAAGCTGAATGAACTTAAGAAAACCGTAAGTTTGTATGCATAAACTAGCTCTGCCGATTGCATTCCTTTGACTAAACTACGCTGCTGACTGGTATCCGTATCAACGGATACCGTAGTCATACCGTAAAGCTAAGCTACGGTTGCTAAATGGATGAGGTTCCTAGGTGGTGGAATAATTGGAATCCTTTTGTGCAGTGCTTTAGTGGTGATTTTTTAAAACGCCATAACTTTCGCAATTTTGGGAGTTGGAAAGAGCTTTATACATCGTTTTAAAGCTTATAATCAGTACATTCATATGAGCTTAGGAAACCAGCAAAACTGGAAAAAATTTGCAAAACTTTTCTGACATATAGACCAAAAATTTTTAAACACCGATTTCTCAAAACTGTAGAATCGGCCAAAACTTCCTTTAGTGCCTTGATATAAAGGACACATGGACCGAGGGACATTTTTTGATTTAACTGAGCAGGTCTTAACGGTCGGCCAAATGCACGGTAAGAGCAAATTTCGCAACTTCACGTTGAGTTTTCTTGCTACTCGAACCGTTTTAGCGAAAACCAAGAAAAACGTAGCTAAAAAAGAGATAGCTCAAAGGTTGTAAAAGCAAAAATGTTCATTTTCGTGTCCTTTTTCCACCCATAATACCAAATACCGTGTGTCGTCTACCTACTGGGAGCCTAAGGCCAAAAACCAAAACTTCGCCTAAAAATACGGGACTGGTCCCAGAATGCTAAAATGCACGAAAACGGGTTATTCCGTAAGAGTTAGCCACATAGTTTTGTAAACGATTAAAGCCGTATGAGTCAAAAATACCTGAAAAGAAACCAGCATTTTGTACACCCTTAAATTAATTATAAGCAGTTGCTTTGGTGGCGTTCAGTAGATGTCTCAATTCTCAAAGTAACTGCGCTCTCCCTCCAACATTTTCAAAAACATTATCCGAAACTGAGAAGGTTCAGCAAGCAATTGCTCAAATAATGCCATAAGTATACTAAACCTTAGCACAGAATTACTAAAGTAACACTCAATTGTTCGCTCGCTCCCATCCAGAGGAGTTCATTCCCAGAAACGTTTCCCATTATTTCAGCCCATTGTCTTCAGGAGACAAATCAAGGAAAATACGTCAGAATATTACATGTATTTAAAAAATGCAGACCTTTCAGATCCAGTAATAAAGAAAGCGAAATGTATATGTTTCTGTCACATGAGTGCCTGCTTTTGTTCTCAGAGAATTTAGGTGCAGCCATTTTCTCATCGTTCCTGCATTAATAATCGAAATTATAGCATACAATTTTGTTCAGTAAGACGTTCTATTCAATTAAATCATTTTGGAAAACTTGATTTAGCTTACTCGTGACATGGATTTGTACATCACATTCTTGATTGTTATTAGCACAGCTGCAGCCATAGACACTTAAACGCATCCTCCCCTTATAAATATTGCCACTCTTTAATGCGACGGGTGGGAGCTCCCGCAAAGCTTAGGTTTGTTTGCTAAGCTTTTAAAAACTTGTCGTCTTTACCAGAGGTTTTAGTGAAATTTTTCAATATTTTTGATAAACCATTAACTAGAATTGATGAATTGGTGATTTTAAACGCTCCCGCCATTGAAGAAGGATGCAGTGTGATGTCATATGGTGGTTTTTTTAATTTGATCCAGGCGAAATTTTAAATTAGCGGAGGGAGTATATATGTTAAATATCAGTGCTTCACGTGGGCACTGAAAGGTTGAAATCAGCATTAAAAATTAGTCTCTATGTCCGGAGATGTGGTGCCGCGGTAGAGCGTTCTACTTCTAAACCAAAACTCGGTGGTCCGATCCCCGCCCTGGACACTTTTCTTCACATCTTTTAATCCTGCTTTCAACCTTTCCAAAAATAACCCTGTTCTCGATAGAGTCCGGTTTCCACCGGACATTGAAGGGCTCATCACCGGAATTTTCAAGTTTCCAGTTTAATCACATACTCTGTCACAGTTTGATTTTGAACTCTAACATTTGGTCTTGTTTTCTAAAATAGAGAACATAGCCTACGCTAGCCAAAAACATTATCTGTATTAGCTGAGAAAGCTCCAATAAATGCATCACACGTTAAAATGCCTGATTAAAAGTCTCCTCTCCATCAAATGCATACTCAAGTGTGTATACTATCTCCGCCCCAACGCCAAGGCTTTTTAGTTCAGTATAAGTGATCTATGGTAAACTTATTGTACTGAATCGCATAGCTGAATACAGCTGAAAGACGGAGAATTGTGTTGTACGACCGAGACAGAGAAAACTACTATATATATTATACCAAGAGTACATAATATAAGAGTGTGACAACTGGCCAGCTTTCTGTTACCAGGGAAAAAACTATGCTCTGTTCGCTCCCCTCCCCAAATTGGACCCCAGTCAACAAAGCGAATTCGCCCGCTATGTTTGTGTTCTAAAGTTCGAAACAGACACAAACTTACACTTAAGTACTGCTTGTGTTTTCGAGCTTAAGCACATAAACATAGAGCGAGTGAGCGTACCCCCGTTTGGACCCCGTACCCATATAGGGGCGGAGTGAGAAGGGTCAATTTGGGGAGGGGGTAAGCCGATAGCGAACATAGCATAGTTTTTGCTTTAATAGCAGAGAGCTGGCCAGCTGTTACACTCTTATATTATGTACTCTTGATTATACCAAGAGTACATAATTTAAGAGTGTGCCACTAGCAACACTCTATGTTATCAGAGCAAAAACTATGCTCTGCTCGCTAACGGCTGACCCCCCCCCCCGGCAAATTAGACCCATCACTTCAAAGAATTTCGTGCGCTATGTTTGTGTTCTGAAGTTCGAAACAGACACAAACTTACACTTAAGGTGCTGGTATCCTTTTGTGCAGTGCTTTTGTGGTGATTTTTCGAAACGCTATAACTTTCGCACTTTTGGGAGTTGGAAAGAGCTTTATACATCGTTTTAAAGCTTATAATATGCACATTAACATGAGCTTACGAAACGAAATAGCAAAAACTTTCCGACATGCTGACATCTAACAGACTGAATATAGACCAAAAATTTTTGAGCATCGATTTCTCAAAACTGTAGAATCGGCCAAAATTTCTTCTTGTGCCATGATATGAAGGATATGTGGGCCGAGGGACATTTTTTTGGATTTGGCTCAATAAGTCTCAGTACTCCAGAAACTCCGGCAAATGCGCGATGACACGAAATTTAGCAACTTTCTATTCAATTTTCTCACAACTGGAGCTGCTTTAGCTCAAACCAAGAAAAATGTCCCTCCGCAATAGGGCGAATTTTCATTCAGCCAAAAATCACGCGAATCCATTGGGTAGTTTTTGAGAAATCAATGTTCAAAACAAAATAATCGCAATATGCCAAAATGGTTTTTCGGCGAATTCTCCAGCTTAAAGCAACGAACTCCAGCGAATAGGTATTGATAAACTGCGCAATTGGACGGCGTATCGATTGAGTATAAATAAGCCGAAATTGTCTGTAAGATTTGGCAGTAATTTTGAAAAAACTGATTTCTTTAAAAATGGCCATTTTTGACCCCAAAAATTGTTTTTGGCTTATACTGCCTTAACCACTGGAGGTAGCTCAAAAGTTGTAAAAGCAAAAATATTCATTTTGGTGCCCTCTTTCCAGCCATAACAACCAATCCGGTGTAGCGACTGTACTGACAGAATAAGGGCAAAAACCAAAACTTTCTTATCTTTACACCTAAAAATCCGGGACTGGTCCCAGAATGTTAAAGAGCACGAAAATAATATATTTGGAAAGTTTCATCCACTTTCATGAAGAACTGAAGCTTGTAGGGCCGAATTTACACAAAGCGATACCAGCACCTTAAGTACTGCTTGTGTTTTCGAGCTTAAGCACATAAACATAGAGCGAGTGAGCGTACCCCCGTTTCGACTAGGTACTGATTTGCGGGGGGGTCACTGGGGTCTGATTTACGGGGGGGCAGGCCGTTAGCGAGCAGAGCATAGTTTTTGCTGTGATACAGAGATGAAACCGGGTCACTATTTACTGACCCGGTAACCCGGTGACCCAGTGACCCGATGACCCGGTGACCCGGTATTTTTGAAAATCCAGGTTTAAGCTTGCAAAAAATTAAAAATACTTTATTGGGGTGCGGTGAGTGTTTTTTACCATTTTGGACATTTTTGACGACTAAAATATTAAGTTGAGCAAAAGTTTTGCTTTCCTTAATGTATTAGCATTGGAAAGTGAATACTGAAAGTATGTCGGAAAAAATCAAAACTATTTGCACGATTTTGCACTCAATAATGTGAAGTAAACTACGTAGCTTTTTGAATCAAACAAATTGGAACAAAATACTTTGCCAAAGTCATAACATCATCTAATTCTAATCATAGGTTTAACATTAACACTTTTCTGTTTTATCATTATATATTTTAGTAAAATATTTCATTTAGTTGTATGATTGAAGTTTCACTCAGCGGAAATTGTTTGGAAATATTGTTCGTATAGCTAGGATTCAAAGAATATAAAATAAAATCAATTACAATTGGTTTCTGAAGATATGTTCTTAGTAAGCCATAACAATTGCAAAAAATGCAAAGTAAAACTCAGAATCTGTAAACCTTGTTTTACTGAATTTTCCTTCTTACCGATTTCTGAAACCCACAGTCTGAGTAGCAGCAGCGATAAATCACTTACAGTAGATGGAGCATGGAGAATCTTAGATTCTAAAATAAAGATTTCAGACTCTCAGGGCCCATGTACCTAATAGCTTTCATTTTCTGGTTAAGATTCAACGCAATCGTTGTAGTTTCAAACCTAGATCTAAGCTTTATGTTATTTATATTTATATTAATATTACAGATGTTATGAGGACACTACTACAGCGACAAGCATTTAAAAAACTAAACGATCAAGTTAAGAATATGTATATTGCTAGTTTTTGAGTAATTGTTGAAGTTTTCAGTTGGCAAAAATTAGGAAAGCTTTGAAAAATATTCTATAACAGCAAAAAATTCCTCCAATCAAAAATACCGGGTCAAGACAGGGTCAGAACTCCTGACCCGGTCCATATAGTGACCCGAACTGATCCGGTGACCCGATTTCATCTCTGCTGTGATAACATAGAGTGTGTCTAGTGGCACACTCTTATATCATGTACTCATGATTATAGCAAGAGTTTATAATACCAAGAGTAAGACACTCAGCTCTCCCTAATAGAATAAGCTTGCGAGATGCTCGACACATTAAGGCCGAAATCTCAGGGCCGAAATTCTCAGCATGTAAATATACAACGCTGACATTTTTTAAAAACGGGCGTTTTCCACGAATTAAATACTATAACTTGAACTAGGAAAATTGTACAGCTAAATCGTAAAAACTAACAGTGTTAGCTGTTAGACTGTTAGACTGTTAGACTAATATTTAACAGTGTTAGAAATTTGTTGCATAAAGCTACTGTTAGAAACAAGCTCATTCTAACAGTCTAATAATCAGTGTAGATGTGACATTTAAGTGCAAATTCCGGGGCACTGATTATCAGTCTGATAATCAGTGCAAATTTTGGTTAGGGCGGCGATAATTTGCTTATTATTGCCTTATTATTACTATCTGTTTTTTGTATTTTCATTGCTTCTTTGGTACTTTAAGACTGATATAAGCTTTTTAGAAATTTATATAATCTAGATTCCCTTATTGTCATATTTTCAATTGGAGGGTTGGATTTGTAATTGTCAAAAAATGTTAGGAAGTGTTGGATGAGTGTAGTCATACATGTCGATTCAGGCATTGCCAGAATCTGATTCAGAAAATATTACTTAAGCTTAAACAAGGACAATCAGAATAAAAAATTTGAATAAACCTAGAAAATTAGATTACTGCTTCCAAGTCAGTAGTATAGGAGAGTTCAAATGGGACCACTTTGTACAGGTGTATCTTTGGATTCACTTTGGGTCATTAATCATACAGGTAAGGTCATTAATCATAGAGGCAGATGTTCTCAAGGTCATTGTTGGCCAATTTTCTTAGCTTGGATTTAAGCTTGTTTGTAACATAGTACTAAGTTTGTAATAGTGTTATTTATTTTACCTGCGTGTTTGCCTAGTTAATTTACCTGCGTAATTAGTGTTCTAGTTAGGTTACCTGCCTAATTAGTGTTTTAATTATATGCCTAATTAAGTACATAAATTAATTAAGTAACATTTTCAAACTTTTTTCAAACTTTTTATTTACCTGACCGTTTGCCAATAGATTCTTACCTCAGCATCGTATAGACCAAAAATATTATTGCAAAATTTTCTTCCCTTATCAACTAAAATTTTCCATTTCTTGTCTCCTATTGAATTTCTTCATCTGGACCTTTGTATTAACCTTGAAACGGAAGACATGTAACAAACACTTAAAGAGACAAGATTGTTAGTTACGTACTTCAGAATATATTAAAGCTAGCAGCCTTCTAGTGTTATCATATCCTTAGCATACTGAGGACTCAAACCTGTCACTACTTTTCTCCCTGCTAGCTGCCTGCTTGTTTAAAAATTTTCTCCCTATTAGCAGCCTTCTAGTCCTATCATATCTTCAACACACTGAGGACTCAAACCTGTCAAAAAAGTTTCTCCCTATTAGCAGCCTTCTAGTCCTATCATATCTTCAACACACTGAGGACTCAAACCTGTCAAAAAATTTTCTCTCCCTGCTTGCTTAAAATTTCCTCCCTGTAAGCTATCTTGATTGCACCTGTCTCAATGAAATTAAAGACGTAAACAAGGGTATTGGTTGAAAATGAAAATTTTATGTCTCCTATTACATAATATTGGCAACACTTATCACTTTAAACTTTGTGTCTACGTAAAGAGCATGTGTTGAACTAACTTCGGTCAACTAATTTTGTTTAGTAATTAACTAATCAGTTAGTAATAATTGGTTAATGTTGACTATGAAAATTGGCTGAAAATGTGTGATTATAATTTATGTCTCCAATTACGCAAGATTGGGAAAACTTTACGTGAAAAGTTTTATGTCAACGTAAAGCAAACAATAAACTAACTTCGGTCAACTAATTTTGTTTAATAGTTAACTAATTAGTTAGTAATAATTTATTAAAGTTGACTATGGCTGAAAATGGGTGATTTTAATATTATGTCTCCAATTACGCAAGATTGGGAAAACTTTACGTGAAAAGTTTTATGTCAACGTAAAGAGCAAACAATAAACTAACTTCGGTCAACTAATTTTGTTTAATAGTTAACTAATTAGTTAGTAATAATTTATTAAAGTTGACTATGGCTGAAAATGGGTGATTATAATTTATGTCTCCAATTACGCAAGATTGGGAAAACTTTACGTGAAAAGTTTTATGTCAACGTAAAGCAAACAATAAACTAACTTCGGTCAACTAATTTTGTTTAATAGTTAACTAATTAGTTAGTAATAATTTATTAAAGTTGACTATGGCTGAAAATGGGTGATTTTAATATTATGTCTCCAATTACGCAAGATTGGGAAAACTTTACGTGAAAAGTTTTATGTCAACGTAAAGAGCAAACAATAAACTAACTTCGGTCAACTAATTATGTTTAATAGTTAACTAATTAGTTAGTAATAATTTATTAAAGTTGACTATGGCTGAAAATGGGTGATTTTAATGTTATGTCTCCAATTACGCAAGATTGGGAAAACTTTACGTGAAAAGTTTTATGTCAACGTAAAGAGCAAACAATAAACTAACTTCGGTCAACTAATTTTGTTTAATAGTTAACTAATTAGTTAATAATAATTAAAGGTGACTCGGAAAATTTGTGTAATGAATATGACAACAATTACGTGATATTTGGGAATAGGTAAAGGCTAAAAGAAAAGGTCAATACAACATTTGTTCAATAATTAATGAACAAGGGTATGCAAGATTGATGGTGTATTTTATGAAACCTAGCACAAGAATGCTGCAAAGTTTAGACATATATTGCAAGTTTGGCAGGTTTATTAACCTTACTGACATTTGAATCACCATACTTTACATCATCAACAACAATGAATTCCGGTAAGATTTTAATTGTAGTATTTTTATCCGTTGTATTTCTAACGATTGTATTTTTATCCGTTGTACTTTTTAGTCTATCAAATCTTTGAATTCTTATATATTACAATTTTAAACATTACATTTTACAGTTTGAACATTCCGT
>JASAND010015388.1:0-21083 GCA_030248195.1 Trissonchulus latispiculum | reverse complement strand
AAAGACAACCAAAGGGAATTTAAAATTATAATTCAGTCAGCCATCCAAATACAAGTACCTGCGCTGTTTGAAAATGAGTGAAAAACCTTTGAATATAGAACTTTTAGTTTAGTTTAACATTTTGCAACAACAATAAATAGAAAATCTACACATTTTACCAGGCTGAAATCTTCGCTAGGAACTGGCCTGGCAAATATTTTAGTAATAACTTGTACAAAGTTTTTGTTTTCAGTTGTATGAATAGCAAAGCGAAACCACTGTGCTATCGAACTAATTTATGGCAAGACAAACTAAACAAGACACCAGCCTAATGAGACAAGCTAACTGTTGCCGCTATAACACTCTAACAGTTCTGAACAGCTTACTTGGGTCATGTTGTTTGGAACTCAAAACTGTGACGAAAACCCTTCATAAATCAGCATTTTAACAGAGGATTTTGGTATACAGAAAGAAAATGAGATGAAATTGGAGAAAAAGAATGTGTTCCAAAATATGGCGAATCAAATAACAGCAGGTGCTGGCGGGTGCTTTCAGGTCATCCGATAATACGATCAGGTAATTTGGAAAGAGGCTTCACGATGATTAATATTTCATGTAGAATTTGGACATAGAGAGGGGGGGTATAAATTTCAACAACTCATAAAATCAAAATTTATCACCAATCATAAAAATCCTCTAATTGAGACGGAACGCAACTGTCAAGGAAACGAGCAGGACTGACGTGAAAGAGAGATTACGTCCTATGTACCTGGCAATTTAACCATATTACGAGCATATGTGAACTGCCAATGGATAAAGAGCCCCATTTCAGTCATTCTACCTTGCAGAAAGTCAAATTTGCAACTAAATAAGATACTCAAAATAACACTCTAAAGGGCTATTAAAATTAATCAAAATAAAGAAAAAGGGAGTTACCTTCATACATCTGAGCATACTGAGGAAATCCAGCAGCTCTCAGCCAACGACAGCATTCGCTTGCCTCGGATTCTGAAACAAAAAGAGTCCTGTAAAAAAATTTGTTAGACAAAAAAAGATTATATGTTAACTGTGCATCACAAATTAAGTACAAAACTAAGCAAACACGTCTAATAAAGCACAATAAATAAGCCAACTCTAGAATATCGTAGCATTCATCCACCACTGATCGAATACTGATGCAATTATTCGAATGAAATGCATTACACCTCACACAGTTCAGGTAAACTGGTATACTATACTCACACTAACTGTAGATGTTGTAGTCTCTATACAGATATGCAAGATGGACAAAAAACATGATGAAGGTAACCATGTTCCAAAGCTGACTCATTCTCTGCAAAACAGTCACGCACGACTCCAAAGCCAAGCTACACCAAAAGATTTCAAACCAACCCTGTGCAAACGGCATAAATCTGGTTAGATACAGAGCGGCTTGTGTCTTACGTAGGTAACATCTAACCCGGCCACTAAGAGTAAGTGCTAACTCCTCCTCCTTCTATGTAATCATACCTAGTCATAATTATCCATTCAGTTCAGCACAGTCAGACTTCAGACAGAAAGCCCTCAAAGCCTTAAAATCCCAGTCACCGAGAATCTAAACTAAAATATAGGGAGTCACCAGATCCCACACAAAGACTAAACAACTCTCACATGCAACTTACCACATAACCTAAGGTCGTACCAGGTCTGCCATGGTAGGTTGAGCCTAATTCCAAATTAAGCCAGACCAGATGCTGCCTCTCCCATTCTATCCTAATTATTAGATACTCTTGCACACAGAAACACTTGAAGGAAACAACGAGAGGCGTAAATATAATTCCAATTCAATCCCTGCTATGTGTTAAAGTACGTATGTGCAATAAGTATTGTAGGTATATATGTACCGGGCAGGACAATAAGCGTTTATTAAAAAGACTGTTTCATGCGCTCCAGGTGTCACAGTCGTGTAGTGCCAATGTTAAATTCCAGCCCACCAAGAACCGACTGATACCGAAAAATCCCACCTTGTCTCCTCCTACAAAGGACAAATAATTTTTGTCAAATTAATTATACACAAGGCTCATCCAGTACAGAACTAACATCTATGCACTGAATAGTTTTTATGATGAAAATGAAAATAATAAAATGAATTGAGTTTTCCACGAGATATATACATCGAACAAACACAACGGTGTGCGAGTATATATTCTGGCTGTATCAAGAACGCAATTTTCTTATGGACGGCCAGCACAAAACTGTGCCGCAAATCGTTACAGGAACAGCACAGGGCTAGAGTATGATTCGACAGAAAATCAGATGAAAGCTTATAAACGACATATCATCTAAAGTTCTTTAAAATCAACAGACGTTTTGATAGACTCTTTTTCTGTAAAAATGTACAAAACATTCAATCCTGATTGTTGAACACCACAACATCAAACACTGTCGACAAATCATAAGTCATCACGCACATTCTCAACCGCATTTAACATGTACGTATGTATGTGGTAATAGCTTCATATAAGCCCGGATTATTCAATAGATATCATTAATTATATACACCTACCTATCCAAACCCAGCTAAAGGTTCGTCGACAGCCATTCCATTCGGGACTAGTCTCTGGCGAGGGGGAACAGCTGGGACTACTAGTGGAATCGGGCTCGTCCGGACTACATGTGGGAATGAAGCGAAAACTGTTGGCAAAAACCGCCTCTAGCTGTAGCACCATATTCATGGCCTCCTGTTACGTAATCAAAGACAGTACATAGGAATCAATTGTCAGTTAAATAAATTCAGCTTTACTGATGATTCCTAGGTTCAAATCGCAAAGTTCTAAACGATGTGATCTATGCATATAGGAAGGAGACATAAAATTGACAAAAAACTTGACACAATAAGTACGTAGATAAAATGCTAGAATAGGCAATTCGCCCAGAAAAAAATTTGCTCATCTTAATCTACTATTGAAAAGTTAATTTCTAGCAATTTCAGTGTCATTGCTGCCGCTATATATATACGGCGGAGTGGACAAAATCCGGATTAAAGATTAAGCCCAAAACAGGATTGATAACAACGAAACAAAATAGGGTAATATGCTTAACTGACATTATCTCAAATCGGATGCCCCGCTTAAAAGAATAAATGCTTCATTCAGGTTCCAATATTCATCATATCAACTTACAACCCTCCTGAGTTTACCCTATAAAAATTTTATTTTCACATAAAACCGAATCCATTCAAAACAACAGAGAAAGAATGCCGGAAAACTTCAGCCCATGTGTGCGCTGTTTATTACATAACAGCAAACCGAAAACGTTCACAAAAGCAAGAACCCTTTCAGCTGTTGGACCCCATAAAAATTTTGATGAATAAAATGCTTACGTAAGAGTATACACGTTAAAGTCATCAAATCTTTTCTCAATGTTTCTAAAGACCACATTTAAGGGCCCCTTTTATGGACGGGCATGCATCAAGATTACTTGACGTGAAAATCTGTTATCATCCCAAAAACCAGCTGTCATCAAGGAAAGGGGCAAGGTTGGCTTAAGTGCAATAAGGAATTAAAATAATAAAGCAGTCACAGTCAGACAGACTGCAAATTCGGTCAATATTCTCATTTTGAGATATTATGCATAAAAATAATCTAATGACGGAACTTCTCCCCTCCCCTAGAATCAAATCGGTTGCTTTAGAGGTTATTGGGTGGTCCAACCTTTTAGCATTTTAGGAGTAAGTTTCCTGAGGCTCAGTGATTTCAAAAATTTTTAATTTTTTAAATTTTATTTGAAAATGCTTCTTACGATCTGTACGGCATCTTTAACTGTAGGGTAAATATCAAAGGAACATGTCGCACATAAGCTAGGCAGTCGACATGGCTCGTAGAGTACGTATATAGATTGCGTCATCCTTTGATCTGTACAGTTTAGAACAGCTGTACATGTCTCAGGAAGTATTTTCAGATATCGATGCAACAGAAGAAGACATTGTCAGCATCACCTAATCAACCGGAAAAGTTAAAAAATTCCAATTTGAGTTTTAAAACTCCATAAAATTTTTGAAATCCCTGAGCCTCAGCTTGCATTCTACCAAAATAACAATGCCGTTTGGACCATCCAATAACCATTCCGCGAGGATTAATCAGAAACAATCCTCTCCCCTAGACAAGAAAGTGCATGAGCAGACAGACGGGCGATATATACAGGACAGGATAAAACTGAATTGAGCATAAAATTATAAAAAATATTAGTTGGTTTTCACTGACTTTCACTAAACTAGAATACTACCAATTTAATCAAATATGCCCATAACAGACTTAAATATACAGGAAACAGGCCGAAAGATAAGATCAGCGTCTCTTTATTTAAAATATTCCAAAATATTATGGAAGTGTTCAACACAGTCTGTTACGTAATAAAACAGTCAATTCAGTACCTGGACAGAGTGCAAACGACTGCGCTGGCAGCGTTAGTGGAAGATTTCAGCGGAAAAAAGTTTTCAGCTGTAATCCAAACAAATTCTTTTAATTGAAAATTAAAATGAGAGCAAAGTTTGGACAGATTCAATCAAACTTTACATTTGTGTGTAAGTAAAGTTTACACAGAGAGACTAAAGATACGCAATTAAAATAACATTTTCCGACAAGTCGTTTTTGAAAACCGTTAAACAAACACAGAGACCGTAAAAATCAACCCTATTTCGCTACGACCAATCCATCAAATTTCAAAAAATTACTGCGCTAGTTAAATCACAAAAAGTAAGTACAAAAGCATAAAATTTATCAATATATGTATATACAGCTATTATGAGCAAAATTATCAGAAACTTTACTAAAACCTTTGCTTACAACCAGAAATTATACAATATTTTGAAAAAATAAATAATTCAAACTCAAAACTTTCATATGGTGGCACACCTTCTGATGTGATTTTAAGCCAAGCTGCACAGGGGGCGGGGCGGCTTCGTGGGTGGTGGTGGGAACGGAAGCGAAATTCATTACAAACCAGCCACATAAACTTTGTTAAAAACCAACCCGTTCCAAAAGAAATTGCCCGCATAAAATAAAAAATCCAAGAAACAAAGGGGGAGTGCCACAAAACCAAGCCAAAACCTCCTGCAGAACCTCAACAAACCTCAAAAATATAAAAAATAAAATTCCATCGAACATCATCACCAGAAAAACATTTTCTGGCCTTTAGAGTGATGAAAGTGCTTAAGGTAAAAGACAGAAAGGTATATAATGGGTTTGGCATTGGCCGGCCAGCAACGAATATTGTGTGGGGGGGAAACAAGCTGGAAAGGGGAATCGAATTACATCACTTTCTCTCTCTCCCTCTTTCTGTGCCATTTTTTTCGAAAATCGTTCTTGGGCAGAGTTTAAGGCCAAACTGAAGGACCCGGTTCCCAAGAAATGATAAAACTGCGTAACTAAATGTGTAAGAGGTTGAATTATGACGTCTGGGAGTAAATCCGGTCAATGTGTTTAACGCTTACAAGTGTGTGGTACACATGTTCTTTCCGGTTAATGTTACTAAAGCTCTTAACATGAATCCAACGCGATTAATACCTAATCAGTCGATATTATCACTACTGGGTTGACTAAACCCGGGTGAAAATACAGGGTTGGGTGTAAAGTTTGAGTGCCCAGGAAAATATTAAGAGCTGGAAACCGTTGGCAAGTTATAGGGGAGGGGGGTGCACATTATCGAACGTAACAATTTGAGAAAGAGGAACTTTTACTAAATAACGATTGCAGGTCAATATCTTTGTAGCCATAAAAACGTTAACTTTTATCGAAAAACAAGCAGATTTAGTAGCCAAACATGTTAAAATTTGGTCAAATTAACGAAAATATGTCGAAACCTTGGCCTTCTAAGCAGTAAGAAAAAATTTGGTAACAAAAAGCGGCTCTATTTTTAAGAGGAGATTGTATTCATGTCAGTAGATTAATCACTAGCAGATATATATTTGCAAACTCGTGCTCTGACGGCAGAGGTCGCTTCACTTAGTCTCAGTAAAAGCCACAAAAATAAAAATATATACTAAGATTATGACCCCATAAAAGTTGGTAAATTCTTGAAATTTCAGACAAAGTAAACAGGCTCATAAATTTCTTAACAAAGTTTCAATTTCCATCATAACAGAAACGTAGCATCCTTCCCGCCCAAAATTCAACCAACAACCTTAACTCAGTATACCATTACTATACCTAAATAAAGTAAACAAGGTAAATGGAAAATAAGAAACTGAACTAAACGCTCTGTATGTAGTGTATGTAGTTTATTCTGGAGAAATCGGCAGAGGTAAGCAAGGAAGGAGGTAGGCAGAAGCTGGCAACAGGCAAAATAATTTATAACCAAAGTATTGCAACTCTAAAAGCTTGCTACATCTACTTTGTCGCATCTATAGATAAACAATGATCAACTTTCAGAAAGACACAAAACTAATGCCGACAGGTTGGTTACCAACCATAAATTAATGCAGTTACTTTGCGTAGACCTGCTTGCAGTATATACGTACGCAAAATCAAGCTGACAACAGCAACGATAGCGACAACTTTATAGTTTGTACATTATATATAGTGGAAAGATTTAAAGTAGTCTTACTGCTTAGGTAGAATAGAAGATCGAAAGACTACCTAGTACCTAGGTACAAGTTTAGGTAGAGGGACACGAAGATGATAAAATGCTAAAAGGTAATTTATTAAGAAAAAAGGAGAAGAGATGAATTATCTGCGACAGTCGCTTGGTCGTTGTAAATTTCAAGCTTCCGTATAAAGCATACACATACGTATATGTTTAGAAAGGTAGGTATATATTTCTTTCTTCCACACCGATCGTCGTTTTTCATAGGCAGGTGTGTTGCCAGCATTCGCCAATTCATCACGACCAGAGCCAGAGCAGGGAAGACCAAAAGAAATCACGCGCACACGCGCTTGCCTTTGTGAACGAGCACCCCACCCGACAAACAGAAAAATTTCAAAATAAATTTCATAACCTACATAAAATAATGGTCAGAAAATGAAAATTTATTGGAAAATGCTGATGAAATTAAATTGTGTAGGAGAAACTGCTAAATTACACTGTACCTATCCAACGCTCCCAGCCAGTGTAGGACAACTGCTATATATATATATATATATATATATATATATATATATATATATATACCCTTAATTCTTGCTTAAACCGATGAAGCAAAGATGAATCTATGACCTGCAGACGTCGTGCTATTCGATTAAGTAAAATAGTGATATCAGATCTTATAACACTGGAAAAGTTGGAATCAAAGTTGATAAAGAGAAATTAATCAAAGCCCAATACTATCTGGCACACTCTTATATACACTACAAGAAGACACAAAGACCATTTTTCAAAGAAGGTGCTACAAAAAACTGATGCCTAAATGGTAAAGGATAATACAGAAATGTATGCACTAAGCAATAGGGGAAGAAGGAATTCTTGTTCCCAAAAAAGATTAGTTCAACTGTCTTGGGCTGTCGGAATTATATATTTATTGTGCCGGTGGGTTTGGTCCGTCCCCCCACTCCAGACCACCAAATTAACCTACAAAAGCAATTTCAACCGGCTTCAGTTTACGCTCAAGATTCACCTAAATTCACCAGGGATATCTTCCACAAGATTTTCAGTCAAATCCGACCACCCGCCCATCTCCTTGAAATCCTCTTTCTTTCCATTCCCTGGAAGCTCAAAGTCTTAATTTAAATTCTTTTCACGACCAATGAGCTCCCTCCGCCAGTGTGTGTACGTGAAACTGGACGTCACCAAATCCTTCTTACGAAAGCTAGGAGTTAATGTACTTGCTTTAGTGCATACTAACTTATATTAATTTACCGAACAAACTGACGATAGAACATAATGTAATTTCGAGTCGAGGTTACCTATGAATGACGATTGTAACGTAAACATGACGTTATAGTTAAAATTTTTAAGACAGTACAAGCAATAAAAATATCTAATTTGCAGGTTTTGTCGAACTCAGTGCATCAGGAAAATATAACTGTGTAAAAATAATTTCTGTTGCATCTTATGAGTACCTAAGAAAAGCCTAAAAATAGAGAACTGTTTCTGAAGTAACCTTGATTAGAAAAATAAGACAAAAACCACTGTCTAACGTAGGTTGGAAGTTAGCTTAAAGTCAACACGACTGCAGTGTAAGCATATTCCAAATTCATCTGGATGAAAGAAATAAGGCGAATGGGCTAACGAACCGCTTAGGTCACATAACGCATCAAAAAGCATCGACTTGGAAATTTCTTGTAATCAAGCTACATTTCATCAAAATTTTTGAGACGAAACATATATATTGGTTTAAGCACAAAGCAGAGCAAGGCTCACTTAGAGATCACTAGTATTAAATTAACCAGGATAATCTTAGTGGATTCCTACATTTAACTAAGCATCAAATGACGAGCGACAAAATAAGGACAACATTTGAATCTGGTGAGGGGGTAGGCTTAAAAAGGATTAAACTCGAAATATGATTGATACAACAATTTATACACAACAGACAGCTGCTAAAGCGTTCCACGGGATATATACAGTGTTTGCATGAGCCGCTTCTCAGGTGTTTTCCAAATAAAAAGTGGTAAGGGGATAGTCAGTGCTAAACCAAAGTAGGAGGAACCTAGGAAGTGTAAAATCGTTAATATTAGCAGCAATCCTACTCTTAACGAGCAACCAGCTTAACGTGCAGAAACAAACATTATGGAGAAAGAATATGAAAATGCAATAACAAATTGAATATACTGTAGGAGTACAAAATTTCAAATCTAAATTAAAATTGAACTTAATTCAATTTAAAATTCGTAGCTTAAAATTTGACACTCTAGTCTCATTCTATTCTAATCCCAAATGGTGAGGAAACGAATGGACAAGTGCAGAGACAAACTAGAGCGGGAGAACGAAGAGAAGCCTGGAAAATGAGTCCGTCAACTAAAAGAAATCCGTTCCCGATTTTTTCGAATTTTATTACAGAATTTTGGAAGACTTGTTAATACGTATATATGTTTTACAGCAACAAATGTTAGTAACCAAGACACATCGTCTCGTACAGTTTCTGAGCCAACGTTTTTAATCCAAAAAACTCAAACTTTTAATTTTGCAAATACATCGAGGCTGTGGAAAAAGAAGCATAAATTGCTAGGTAAGTGATTACTCCAACACAATTTGAGAGAGATATATAGCAACAACCACTATACAGCTGATCTATAGTAAGAATTATCCTGTAGCTACGTAACCTAAACTAGGCACTCCGTTACTCAAAAAACCATTATATATCTCCAGTTCGGCTAGCCTATAACAGGATTTATTTGCTTTTACTCGCATAAATAAGCACTCTGTACTTCTGGAGGTTCAAACCATACTACAGCAACTGATGCAGCACTTAGAAAAGTTATGCACACTATCTAATCTCCATGTAGTCTCATTTACAGACCACTTTGTATCTCATAAATTTAAATAGGCAAGGCCCATTGTTCGGACACCCTCACTCAGGGAAACAAACACTTTTGTATGGGCACACAAATCATAAATCCGAAAGCCTAAACTGAACAAGCAAAAAGCACAGTTACATTTTTGTAGAAGCAAGGCGTCTAGTCTAAACCAACTTTTCACATCTGTAGTAGGTTTAAGTCCCAACAAATTCACCACCAACAGAGTGATAGATCAACTAGCAATTGGCCAAAAGGGAAATGAAATGCCGACAACCCAGACACATTTCTTTGTGAGTAAATCAAATGCAATTGTACATGAGAGGTAGAACGCTCGCAACGGGAAAAATCGGACTCCAGGTCTACAGATTACAGACGGGCTAACCTTTGGAAAGGCATACTTAAAAACGGAAAAAAATGTGAACAGAAACAAACCAACTGTGCATACGTACAAATGCCTAAGTAAGGAAAATGTAGTCTAAAGTTGTTTTCAAAGTCGCAATAGGCAAATACCTACTCATCGACTCGACATCATAGCACATGCACATTATCGCCGCATTGACTAAACTATTCCATCCTATTATTTTTTAAGAACTGCCTTAGCGTCAGACGTACACGGAAATGTTATGCTTCCATATGTCCAATAAGTCTGTGAAAAAGTGACAAACTTTTGATAACAAAGTCTGACAGGACTGGCATGTCATCATCAGCTTTCAAAAAGACATAAATATTAAGCCTTTGAACCATCTTTTTGAGCTTCTGCTGTGTAAATGTAACAGAAAGCCATGTGCGTCTAACTTCCAATCATTATTATAAAATGACATTAGGCATTACTTTTGTCTGCACATCGCGAGTTTCATGATTCGAATTTCGTTATAGCAAATGTTTCATACAACAAAACATGCGGAGGATGCGAAAATGAACAGAAGGTAAGAGATTTCCGGAATTTCCTGTTTTTCTACCGGAAACGTACACACACACACACACACACACACACACACACACACACACACACACACACACACACACACACACACACACACACACACACACACACACACACACACACACACACACACACACACACACACACACACACACACACACACACACACACACACACACACACACACACACACACACACACACACACACACACACACACACACACACACACACACACACACACACACACACACACACACACACACACACACACACACACACACACACACACACACACACACACACACACACACACACACACACACACACACACACACACACACACACACACACACACACACACACACACACACACACACACACACACACACACACACACACACACACACACACACACACACACACACACACACACACACACACACACACACACACACACACACACACACACACACACACACACACACACACACACACACACACACACACACACACACACACACACACACACACACACACACACACACACACACACACACACACACACACACACACACACACACACACACACACACACACACACACACGCGCACGCACACACACACACACACATATATATATATATTATGTAGGTGCGCGATAGCGCCCCTACATAATATGGGTGTAAAGGCGTCTGCGCGGCCCCTGGAGACCGTGTGGGCCTGGTGCCAGCTAATTAGAGGTCCGGGAGGGGTAAAAAGGTAACCATCGTAAAGTACTCGAGTAGTACTACAAGTATCACCATACTTTTGGTTAAAATTCGGAACTTCGAAATTTTGCACTAGGCGATAGTTACCGTGCGGTTGTTTTTTTTTCTCGGTTAATAACGCTTATTGGAAGTGCATTTTCTAGCGAAGTGTTGGAATGATGTGGGCATTTTGGTCCAATGCTACTATGATATGTTGGTAGACAGTATCCCCCCATGCTACCAAACGAAGGTCATTTTGGCACTCGGCCAACTTTGGCTCTGTGCCAAGGCCCCAAAGTCGGACTTTCGCTATTTTGGCACTTCGGTTGAAATCAACTTTTTTTCACAGGCTAGCAGCTAGATCGGTTTGGTTTATTTTATTTGAATATTTGGGACTATGCGCTCAAAGTAACGAGGGGGATTTTTTAATTTCGCTCTGTAGCTTTCAGGAGATGGGCCCAAACTTTGCATTTTTTGGCCTGTTTGGGCGAAAAGTTTCTAAGTCCCACTTTTACTAGAAATGGCCTAAAAGTCACTAAAAATGGCGTTTTTCGGCCGTTTGGTGGTACCCATATATAGTAAATCGGGGTCGCGGAAAACGATGAGCATACTGCCGAGGTCGGTGGATGTGGCCACTGACCTACAGCGCCCACCCACAGTGGGTCCGGTGTGGGTCAAAAATGAAAGTCTTCAAAAGTGGTCAAGTTTGGTATCAAATGAAAGCCCTTGGCGAGGCGATCAACTTTTGTCATTATGCCACCCACAAAAAGTGGCTCCACCGACCTGTGGGTGGGTGCCCCACCCACAGTGGGTCCGGTGTGGGTCAAAAATGAAAGTCTTCAAAAGTGGTCAAGTTGGGTATCAAATGAAAGCCCTTGGCGAGGCGATCAACTTTTGTCATTATACCACCCACGAAAAGTGGCCCCACCGACTTGTGGGTGGGTGCCCCACCCACAGTGGGTCCGGTGTGGGTCAAAAATGAAAATCTTCAAAAGTGGTCAAGTTGGGTATCAAATGAAAGCCCTTGGCGAGGCGATCAACTTTTGTCATTATGCCACCCACAAAAAGTGGCTCCACCGACCTGTGGGTGGGTGCCCCACCCACAGTGGGTCCGGTGTGGGTCAAAAATGAAAGTCTTCAAAAGTGGTCAAGTTGGGTATCAAATGAAAGCCCTTGGCCAGGCGATCAACTTTTGTCATTATACCACCCACGAAAAGTGGTCCCACCGACTTGTGGGTGGGTGCTTGGTTGGTTGGTGCAACTGGTTCTAAGTTGAAGCTGTTCCCGGTTCAAGCTGCTGGAGATAGCTGGAAGGCTAAAATTTTGCATACAAATTGCCTACGGCATTTTTCAAGCTCCTTATATAAGTAAGCACACAACTGGAAAGGGAACCTTTAAAACGACAGAAGGACAAGTAATTAAAATGCTCCTCCGGAGCATGAAAAAGTAATATGGGTGGTGGTGAGGTTGTAAAGTCAAGAGAGGACTAGTCTTAAAAATGCTTAATATGGGGCTAGGTTCAAAAAAAGAAGAGGACTAGGTTGTGGGCGAATTAATATGGGCACAGCTTCGCCGAGCAACCCATATTCGCGGGCTTTCAGGCTTCGCCATGGCGATTGTCATATACAAAGCGATTAATGTCGGCAATAACAACAATTCCAGCAGTTCAACAATCGCTGCAAGTTGCTTGATAAAAAGTTAGATTAGCTAGGTATATATACGTCAACTATATAGTAATTTGGTTGTGCTGGACTACGGCAAGCAACGAGAAAAAAACCAAGGCTATGATTGTAAAGCTAGCGGTTCAACGGAAATAGAAGATCGTCGGAGAGTCCTGAAATTATTGTTGAAATATAGGCTTTTCTTATAAATGGTTAAAATGCACACTAATATTAAGAGTTTGTTGAAAGAAATGTTTGCTTCCATTAAAACTCGTTAATCAGAGTTGTATATATATTATTTACGCACCGTAACTAAATCTAAACACTGGTATACGTTTGTGTATGTGTATAACTTCTTCAGTCCGCGAATATGGGTTGCTCGGCGAAGCTGTGCCCATATTAATTCGCCCACAACCTAGTCCTCTTCTTTTTTTGAACCTAGCCCCATATTAAGCATTTTTAAGACTAGTCCTCTCTTGACTTTACAACCTCACCACCACCCATATTACTTTTTCATGCTCCGGAGGAGCATTTTAATTACTTGTATACATATATATATATAAAGAAAATATAGGAAATGTTTAAACCGAAAAACCGTATTCTGGGCGGAGGGTTCGCGATCCTCTCAAAGCTGCCTTTTTTATACAGGGGGAGGGGATGTGAAGCCTTCCCCCAGAAATCGGCACCCCAGATTGGATCGCCCCCCCGTCGGAATCGCCCCTCCAGGATTAGGGCCAAGAGGGGGCGATTCTGGTCACAGCACAATTCTGGCCACCACTTGCAACAACAGTCCTCATGCACAGTCGTCACACGAAATTACAGGGTTTTCTCATCCTTTTAGCACGAGTAAAGTTTCATGTGCACGAAAAGCAACTAAATATTAGAATAGAACAACAGGAGAGGAAAGAAACATACCAGCCTTTTCTTTCGAAGAAGAAAATCCACTGTCGCAACCCTAAAACAGGTAAACAATGTTGAAAAAACCGATGTCACTGTACAATGTCGTCCAGACCAAACAACATCCAAACACAGCGTGTCTGCTTTCAAAAACAGAGTATGATTTAGCGGTAATAAATACAGTATTTAGTACTGTTAAAACCGTTTTACAGGCCATACCAGTAAACAGAAGCCAAACTACAGAAATAGAGAGAACCAGCTTATCAAAGGCGGTCACAGCCACTAAAACAGTTTTTCAAACGGCGTAAAAGCTTATAGCTTATCTTATTATTTGGCTAAGCTTTAGCAGCACAGAAATGTCTGTAAATTATTTGTGTGCACAACGTGTAGAACATCATATTAATACAACGTCGTTAACATTAAGCTAAACAAAAATGAGCTGTAGTAACCAACAACTTAGCTAAAGTACGTATCTAGCTGATTATATTTTCATCCAGGTTCCGCAAAAGCATTTCCAAGAGGTACTGGGTTTATTTTACGGCGGGGGGAGGCGGGGGGGCGCCCCCCCCCACTTTTTTGGGCTTCCCCCCACTCACCCTAAGGTGCCCAGAGATTGCCAAATTTTTAGGGTTTTTGGCAACATTGTCAAAATTTTTCCGGCTTCGCCGGAAATTTTTGATCAAAAATCGCCTTTTTTGGTGCTAAAACTTGATTTTTGAGCACTTTTAAGCATAGTTTCAGCAGTGTATGTGGAAAACAGGCTGTTTATACATCATTCTTAGCATTTTTGGCCCATTTTATCCACCCCTTTCGACCCCCCTCCACTAATGTGGGGGGGACGTCCCCCCCCCACTCCCCCCCCCCCCTTATTTTTGCCTAAAGTAAACCCAGAGGCAAGGTTTTTTAGGCCATAGCTTAGGCCATGGCCGAAATTTATGAGTCGATGGCCTAAAGAATTTTGGCCGTTGAGGCCATTTGGCCTAAATTTTTCGACGAAAACCCATTTAAATTTTATTGATTTTTAAGCAAAAACAACAATTTTCTAAAAAAATTTTCGCGCTTTCGGCGCGAATTTATACATTTTTCCTTGTATTTCTGGGCTGCACCAGCCGCCAGCTGGTTTCATTGTCTATTTACACTTATAAATACACATTCAAGTTATAATTTCATTTATATAATATATACTATTCTAAAGATTTCATCGAAGAAATGCTATTTTAGTATGTAGTTTAACTTTATTTCTATTAGTTTAAATATTTCTTTCTTTGGCTCATACTCGTTTGCTCCTACCTGTTTTAATTTTCAATGAAAATTCATTAATTCATTAAAACTGTCGTGCACTATTATTTCTATGCTAACAAGGATCTACTTTTGCAATTTTAAGGTAAAAACAATCTAACCACAACCTAGAAATTAACAAAATTTGGTTGGCCTAAATTTTTTGGCTGATGGCCTAAAAAATTTGAGTCGTTGAGGCCATTTGGCCTAAAGTTCGGCGACCAAAAAAAACCCTGCAGAGGTATATATTTCAAAAGTTTATGCTTGACTACCTGGGAATCCAGCAATGCTCCTGATCCAACCCGCTCTCTCAAGACCTCTAGGCTACCACTCCCGCCACGATCTAAGGCAGGCAGAGAACTGGCAGGAATTGGACCTTTAGAGATGGCGGTCACATCCACCAGGGTGGTCAGCCTTCGTTTTTGCTCGTCAACAGGAGACGAAATCCGAGCCTGTTTTGTCGATGAATGCTGACTGGGCTAAAAAACTAATAAAAATTAATAAACGAAAACACACAATTTTGCAAATTTATAATTACTAAAAAATTCATACACTTGACCTTCAATGACCTTCTTGATTTGTGCCATCAGTGTCTTATTTAGTTTTTATTAGAGGCAAAACTCAAAGCTGACATTCCCATGTATACATAGCTTAATCCCATGACAAAAACAGCAGGTGAACTTTGCGTACGTTTTAATCGGCCAAACGCAACACAAACCAGCTGAAGGGGCCCAACTAACAGCTTTAAACTGCCGCGGATTAAAGCCATAGTGTCAATTTTCTTTCTATTTCCATCCTAATGTTTGGCCTTATCAGTCAGCTTTGTAAAGCCTCAGTGTTTGCACTAGAGCTAAAGTAGCGGCTTGAATTAGGTGTGCGTAGTATAAACGGAGCTTCTCAATGTTGAGAAGTGGTATCATCACCTAGTTCATATGAGCGAAGCCATAAGAATCATAAGGAAAGCATATAAATGTGGGCATTCAAAAATTAAATGTCATGCTAGTATATGTACGTTGGACTGTCTTACAAATTTTGTCATTAAAAATCGGCCAAAAAGGTTCCTAATTTTAAACTAAATAATAGCCACAAACTTCAAAGAGAGTCATTTAACACAAAACACGTCTTGACATAGGAAAAAAACATTCATGAAAATAGCTAATTTAAAGCACTAACCGCATTTTTATACAGGATGAAGCTTCCTTCACTGCTGGTCCGGGACAGGACACCATCCGGAGACATCGCAGCGGTATCGCCAAATCGATCCCGATCCGGGCTAACCGGGCTGCTCTCGCTGTCAGCCAGCATTCCTGATAAACAGGAAACGTCCCGGGGAAGTGGACCTCTCCGGGACGGATGGCTCTCATCCAGATCCTTAGCACCAACATTACTCAGTCCCATCGAATCACCGGACAGTGGACTATCAACACTTCGAAGAGTACTGGCCGTCGAGTCAGGCGAAAAGAGACCACCCTGACCGTTACCGCCAGGCGACGACTGTAGTCTGGGCTTGTTGTGACCATTTCGAGTCCAGAAGAGACCGCCTGTAGCCGAAGCCTCTGAAACCGGGACAAACGCCGTCAGAAATGAGGGCACCGGGACTCCATTTCGTTGCTGCTGAGGGGGTTTCTGATCATCACTTTTGCCCGTCTTCGGACTGGCAGGGACGTTGTCATAGATGGACTCAGACTGTTTGAGGAGGACTCGAGGACCAGGCGGACCGGTGGACGAAGAATTCGACTGGTCAGGAATCAGACTAGGAATTGGGGGATTGGAGGGGGCGGAAGTCGAGGAACGAAGGCTCATGTCCTCAGACGTACCGGAGCCTAGCATGGCCTGTATCTCATCCCAGACATGCTCAAACTCATCCAACTGCCTGCCCGTACTACTTCTACTGGATTTCGGTTCTTGACTGCCACAGCTCTGTACAGCAGAGGTTGACATGGGCACAGGTATAGCACCGGAAGAAGCAGAAGAAGTAGTTGCTGTAGGGAAAGGTTTGGAATTAAGCTGAGCCCGTTGGCTGGTAGGAATAGACTCAAAATGAAGAGGAGAAGCCCCAGTATATAGGTTAGAGGAAACAGACCCATCACAGAGGCCGGTAGAATGAGGTTTAGGACTGCCGTTGTTGATACAAGCATTATTAGGCAAACTATGAGTGTCATTACCAAAGACAGGAGGGAATCCAGAACAGGGATAGGCGATTACCCTCCCTTCCTTATTGAATTTCTTCTTCTTCTTGGGCTCAGTCTTTGAGGCCGAGGGAAGAGCATAGGGTGCCGGGTAGGCGGAGCAATTGTTAGTAGAATTGTCTGAGCCAGCAGCAATTTCCTTAAGTCTAACTCTATCCTTCTTCTTTCCAGCCCGTTCCTCTAATGATGATGATGATGACAGCCCCCCAGTGGTGGAACTTCTCATACCAATTTTAAAATGATTCCCAGCCTCCCCTTTGGCCTTAGCCGGATCTTCGGGAAAGACTGGAGGGCTTCTGGACCTATTAGCAACCGACCCTACTGGCTCTGGCTCTGAGCAAGTAACAGACTTATGACAACAGTCTCCCACAGGGAAAGGCTTAAAAGCAGACAACCTGTTAAAGTTTCCTCCTGTAGAAGCCGACAACTGTGCCTGTTGTTCTTCCTGGACCTCCAGTTCAAATTGTCCATTAGCAGAAGGGAGCGGAAAAGCGGAACAAATAGTAGATGGAAAAGGGGGATGCTGGTGACGGGTGCCGGAGGGCTCACTTGTAGCAGAAGGAGGCAAGGCTTTAGCTGAAACCAACTGGCTAAACTCTTGCAGAAATGAGTCATCACTGGTGCTAATTGACTGAGCCTTAGGCGACAGGTCACCTCCAGTCGGATCCCAGGAATAGCTTCCAGAACCAGAGGTCGGGGGCGGGAACTGATCCGAGGGTGACAGATCCTCACTGTCCAGGGGACCGCTGGATTTTGTGACACAGTTGCTGACGCTGACCGTATGATGAGTGAAGGAAGTCGTAGAACAGTCCTCCAGACCGTCATCAGAGGATGCCAGACCGGACAGCTCAGACAGCATCAAACTTTCACTGTCCAAATCCTTGGACCGACTCATAGGAAAGCCACCAGGACCAGGGATTCGACTACCAGTGCGGCGACAAAATCTGTCCGCTTCGATACTGGAATCAGAATCACTGGATTCCTCTGACTCAGGCGAGGAGACCTGCCTGGACCGTCTGGCGGGCAGCGATCGCGCCGGGCCAAACCCGTCCAGCGAGAACTTGGCCGGCGGATGCGGCATCATAGCGGATGCGGATGGACCCGCGGCGCTGACCCCTCCAGTCAGCATTCGCTCTTCCAACTCGCCTTCAGACATCCAGGTAAAGCTGGAACTGCGAGACAGGGAAAACGGGCTGGTCTGGGTCTGGGCATCCTGAACATCAGTCAGGAGTGAGCAGGGACTGTCCAGGGATCGATCCAATGGATCATCCATCCAGTCCTCGTGGTAGCTCAGCTGAACGGACCGGGTGACGCGGGGAGCTCGACCGGACACAACCGGATCGACAGATACCGTATCGTCCGTAGACTGCAAGTTGGCACGCGGGAGCTGCAACTCCACCTGCTGTATGATACTAGCCACCACACCGTGAACAGATCGACGCTGTTTGGCCGGCGGCTGATGGCCTAACTGTGGTGACTGACGGTTGGCAACAGGCAAATCATAAATCGGCCGGGCATATCGTAAATCGGCCGCCAGAGAACCCGAAGATGCCAGACTGGTTGGAGGGAGGCCTTCCGGCTGTTCTGAATCGGAAGCCAAGGAGGCAGAAAATTTCTCCAACTCTTGCACGGCAGCCTGATAATAAGAAGACATTAGCGGCTCAGTTAAGCATAAGAATGGGAAAGAATATAGGCTATAATAATCCACGAAGCAGTACTGTTTGTTCCAACTAAGTATGTATTACGTATAATGCGTTTCGTAAATAATTTAATTTAACACGCAAATTTGAGGGACCCCAAATTACAGCACATTAGGGATGGTTGGACATGTCAGTAATAACACTAAGACGCTCCGTTATTTAATTATGCAAATAAACAAGGCGATATCAAAAAATTGTTTAAGTTTCAGCATTCAGAGTTAATGATTTTTGGAGAAAAATTCCTGAATTAAGCTTATCATGGTAGCACTGGCAGAATGCCTAAAATATTCAAACAGGGCTAAAGTAATGCAATGATTTCATAAAATAAAGTAGTATATATATAACATATTCAAGTGAGCTTTGGCTTATTGAAAGACAACTAACAATGGCCGCATTAAAGAGAAAAGTGTTAGTACAATTTATTAATAGCAAGATCTTTACCTTCACAAGAAACAGGCAAGAACATTTGGTCTTCAATATGCCTATTACGATTTTGATTAAGATTAAGATTTAACTTAGAAACATTGTCAATAGTTGCCACTTTAAATTTATGTACAGAAAAAGTTAACACTCATTTTTATTTTTGATTTTGTACCACAGTAATTATATACCTAGGTCGGAAGATGTCCAAATGGCAGGTCCCAAATGTAAAAACCATGATTACGTAAAAACTAAGGGCAGCTTCTAATTAGAATTCGTATTGTCGGAAAGGGGAAGAAAAGGATAAGTCTTATTCAAACCACTCACAATGAATGTGTAAATTATATACCATTAAAATTCTAGGCAATGTTAATACTACAAAGGAAAGGAGGTATGAGGGCGCCGGAAAGATCGGCAACTGGCCCTCCAGGAAGGAAGACTGGAACGGAAAGAAACCAAGAAGAGATTAACAACAGCAGAAGGGCGAAGACGGGCGCTAAATTAAATTGTGAGCTTTGAAACAGACTAAATTAACTGGATATCATTGAACATGTCAAAGCACTAAAAACCTTCCCCGTCCCCTCCCTCCTAAACTTATTGCCTAATTTTCTTTGAAACATTTAATTTTAAGGCTACCCATGGAAGTGAGGAAGACGTCCCACCAAACAAGAGATAACAAAATTGACAAATCTTTATGTAGGAGAACAGAATGTGTGAACAGAATAAGTAAAAAAATAAGTTTTGACCATTCTCAGATCACGTGCTCTGCAGATCCCAAAACGTAAATTGAGAACACAGAGGAAATATAAACAGGAAAAGAGGAAAGTAGGACTCAACAACAAGACTGTATTGGCATTCTAAAGGAAAGCAGAAATAAGCTGAAAATCAACACTTTTCCTTGAAATTAACAGCTCATACAGAAATCAATAAGTAAATAATTATGTAAGTCCTAAAATTCTGTCTCATAAAAAATATTAAATACGCACAGAAGTCCGTGACGTAAAAACAATTACGAAATCATTAAGTGTGCAAAGTAATCCCCCTTTACGCCCCCGTGCGAACGTAAACATTCGATTCGATAGGTGATCCGATGCCATCACATATATATATATATATATATTCTAAATCGTGTTCAACAAAAATCTCGACCACAAGAAATCTCCATTTAACAGAATCAGACCCAACTTTTAAGGGCAAAACATGATGGCATGGCAATCTTTCTTAATGCTATACATCCCGGCTTTTAGAATAGTGAGTTTATACGTAATATAAAATTTAAAACAAAATTAAGGTTTAAAAAATTAAACAGAAAAAACTGGTTCGGTTCTGCGGATTATAATGCCACAAAATTCTCATTTTAACCTTAAATGTGCTATTGATAAATGCAGTTCCAGTTCTTTCAAAGTACGAGCCGAGCGGCAGGATACAATTTTTTCTAAGCAAATTTTCAAACTGGGTGGGCTGGACTGCTCTTTTGTTGTGAACATTAAAAATTTACGACCCGTAAGCAAACGATAAACCAGTAGCATAAAATGTTAGACTCTGGGTGTTCTGTGGACCCAGAAAAATCTCTAAAGGTTTGAAGTGAGG
The DNA here is from genome assembly GCA_030248195.1 of Trissonchulus latispiculum. Lineage (NCBI taxonomy): Eukaryota > Metazoa > Nematoda > Enoplea > Enoplida > Ironidae > Trissonchulus > Trissonchulus latispiculum. The sequence goes on along the minus strand of JASAND010015388.1, from coordinate 248 downwards.
AAAACTGTTTTCATTTTATCAAAAAGTAAACGAAAAAATTGACTATAAAAGTGAAGTATGGTATAGCTTGTATATATATACAGAAACTATTATGTACGTACTGTATAATAATTTGATCAATAGTGTCAAATTAGAAAGTCAATAAAATTTATCTTATCTTGATGAAGACTATACACAAAAACAAAACACTGAAAAGAGATAGAAGGAAATTACGTAAAGGAAAACTTAATAACGCATGCATACCAAGA
>JASAND010015387.1:0-51535 GCA_030248195.1 Trissonchulus latispiculum | reverse complement strand
TTTTTCGCAAAAACATTTATGTTAAAATTATGAGCGATAATTCTGAAGAAGATATATTTGAAATTATAGACTATGGTTCTGTTTATGATGACAGTGACCCGGAGCACCGAGAGTAGTATCAATTTAATTCCACAGCAACCATTTAGGCTTCTAATTGTTAGACCATCCGATTGTGGAAAAACAAATCTGCTCCTAAATTTGTTATTGGAAGTTCCTCCTCTACAGCAAGTTGTATGTGTATTCAAGTTATATTGAACAAAATGCCTACAGGTTTCTATGCTCACAGCTACCGGCGGAGATGCTGGTTTAGTGGAAGCTCACCTGGTAAGACGTACCCGATGTTAGCACAATGGATCCTGCACATGAAAATATAGTGGTATTCGACGATTTTGTTTGTGTGAAAGATCAAGATACTATCACAAACTATTTCATAAAAGGTAGAACACAAAAATGTCAGCGTAATTATTTGGCCCAAAAGCTTCTATCGCATACCAAAAGACATTCGACTGAACTGCAACTATTTCATTATATTCAAGCATCCTTCAGAGCGCGAGGTTACAGAGTTGACAACGGATCTTGCTGGTCGTTTACCGAAGGATTTATTCAAGTCACTCTACAAAACAGCCGTTTCGGATCCATACGGATTTCTGCTTATCGATAGGAAAACAAACTTCAAGTGGCTAGAGTTTCGGAAAGGGATTTAGCGAATTATTTCGAACACTTTTGCCCAACGAAATTTCTGGGATATTAAAATGAATTACACTAAATTTGGCATAAGAGATCTGCATCCAGCAGAAAGGGGGCCGCGCGGGTTTACCGGTGAAAAGGGCGAAAAAGGTGACAAAGGTGACAGTGGCAGTGATGGGATTGGAGTAACTGCCGTTGCCTTAGATGAAAATCCAGACGGAACATTTGAGCTCTACTTCCATATGACAGATTACTCCAGAAAATCTGTTACCATTCCAGCTCTTCGTGCACCCAAGATCACAGCTTTGTCAACGCACCGAACAAGTGAAGGAAAGGCTGAAGTAAAAGTGGTGCTCTCTGACTTCACAGAATACATGCTTCAGTGGCCAACTATCGATCTGCAGATCATACATACTATTTGCTCAAATGTGGAAAGAATTCGCTTCGTTTTCCCCAACGTCACAAGTATGGAAGACTCCGAAAGCTACCCTTTGAAAACGATGCTGCCATTAGGTTCCGAGGTACTTAAGCAGGGCCATATCTTAGATTTGGACAAAGACAATAAAGAAATAATTTTAAGCCAAGCGGGGACATATTCCATTAAAGACACAGTAGAATTTTCCATCGAAGGGACCAACCCAACTGATAAGTTTCAGCTGCAATGGTATGTATATTCATCTACTGCTTCGCAATGGGTCGCCTTAAAGCATTCGGGGCATGGCGACTTGAGCGGTCGAGATGCAGTTTTAGAATTACCCTTCAAGCGTCAGTCCCCATGTAGGCTAAAGCTCTATGCTGAGGTAAACAGCGAAAGCCAGTCTGTGTTTATTAATATAAGGAAACTTTCCGTTATTATTAAACAACTATCTTAATTTAGTCATATATAAAATGAGAACATACTGCCTTGTCTGTAAACGAAAAACAAATGATATCCGTCCACAAATGACTACCTTGAGGAATGGGCGGAAGGCTGTTAAATCTACGTGTGCTAATTGTAGGAAAGTTAAGTACTCCTTCATAAAATGAGTCAAGATTTAAAAGATATTTACTTCAACCCGAGGTACGGTTATTCGGGTGTAAATGCTCTTGTCCAAAGACTAAAGGAAAAAAATTTAAATGTTTCTAGGAAAGACACTGAACGCTGGCTCAAGCAGCAAGTGACCTATACGTTGCATAAACCAGTGAAACACAAGTTTCCTACTGAGCGGGTTTACGTCCACAAAATCGATGAGCAATGGCAAGCGGACCTTGTCGATATGATTGCTTATTCCAGGCACAATAAGGGGTACAACTATATACTGATGGTAATTGATTGTTTCAGCAAATATCTTTGGGCAAAACCTTTAAGGACCAAACAACCGAAAGAAGTAGCTATGGCGTTCGCTTCTATTTTCGCTAGCAGCAAGCGAAAACCAGTAAAATTGCAAACAGACCAGGGTCTAGAGTTTTACGGCAAGCATATTCAAAGCTTCTTCAGAGAGCACGGGATCAACCATTTCTCTACTTTCTCGGAAAAGAAGGCAAGCATCGTGGAAAGAGTTAATAGGACAATAAAAGAGAAAATGTGGAAATACTTTACTGCCGAGGAAACCTATACATGGATCGACGTGCTTCAAAAGCTAGTGTCCAACTATAACTCGTCCACTCACAGAAGCATAAAGATGAAGCCTAGAGATGTAAATAAATCAAATGAAGTTCAGGTGCACAAAACTCTGTATGCTGAAGTAGAGCAACAAGGAAAATTGGACATTCGAGTAGGTGATAAAGTTAGAATTACCAAGTATAAACGGAAATTGTTCGATAAAGGGTATCTACCAAACTGGACGGAAGAGATATTCACAGTGGGAAACGTTTTTAGATCAGCACCGCCTACTTACACTCTTCGTGACTGGAACGGTGAGGAAATAAGGGGGAAATTTTACAAGCATGAAATTCAAAAGGTGCTGGACACCGGCGACTACCGCGTTGAAAAAGTGTTGAAACGAAGAAAGTTAAACGGTAAGCCTCAGGTACTGGTAAAATGGAAAGGATATCCCAGCAGTTTCAATCAGTGGATTGACGAAAACAAAATTCAAAACTATTAAAAGTTATTTTTTCACTTATAAAAATGGAAAAGAAAACAATTGGGATTCTTGAAAAAAGCAAACATCAAGTCTCAGCCACAGTAATTGACGATGATGATGAACATTCAACAAAAACTGGGACAGTTGTAGACACAAAGCAGGACAAAGAAGCCAGATCTGAAACTCCGCTCAAATCAATTTTTCTTGAGTTTATTGACGAGGATGGTGCGATTCAGATGACGTTTAGACAAAGCGGGTATGAAGACGTTGACGATATTGTTGACCTTCTTTCAAAGATTTCCAATCTGGTGGAGTCGAGTAACGAAACTTCGGGGATAAGAATAATTTACGATGACGAACATAAAACAAAAACTGGGGCAGTTGTAGGCACAAAGCAGGACAAAGAAGCCAGCTCTGAAATTCCGCTCAAATCAATCTTTCTTGAGTTTATTGAGGAGGATGGTGCGTTTCAGATGACGTTTAGGCAAAGCGGGTATGAAGACGTTGCAGACATTGTTGACCTTCTTAAAAATATTTCCAATCTGGTGCAGTCGAGTAACGGAACTTTGGCGGGTATTGAGAAGTAAAAAATTTTATTTTCATTTTAGTTTTAATTGGGTTATAAAATGGGAACAGAAAACTGTGTCTCATACCACCAGCGTTACTATATCGAGAACAAGGAGTGGTTTAAAGAACACAACAGAGAATACTATTTGCGTAACAAAGAAAAGATAAATAAGAAAAGAATGATACATTACTTTGCTAACCGCGAGAAAGTGAGAGAGCAAGCGAAAAGGAAAGAGAAATGCCAATACTGTCAAAAATTGTTATGCTGTAAATACGTGAAGAAACATGAAGAAAAATGCTCAGGAAAGAGGAAAGCAAAACTGTCATAAATTGTTATGCTATAAATAAAAAAAAAAAAAAAAAAAAAAAAAAAAAAATAAACTGCGGAGAAGGAACTTTTACTTAATAAACATGAAGAAACAAAATAAATGCTCAAAAAAAAAAAAAAAAAAAAAAAAAAAAAAAAAAAAAAAAAAAAAAAAATTGAGGATGCACATTTCCACTTCTACGCAAACATTCAATCCTGAAAATTAAATTTTATTTTTTCAATTCACATTAAATTTATTTTCTTCTTATAAAAATGAGAGAACAGGCTGGCGAAAGCGATCTCGATTTGGAGGTGAGCAGCGAAGCATTGGAGAAGGTTAAACATAGTCAGAAGCGACTAAAGTTTGGAGAAATTAAGCATCGACTGCAACAGCGCCCAGAAAAACTACAATGTCCAATTTGCCAAAAGCGCTATAAATTGGGGTGCTGGTTCAATAAACACATTTCTAAAGGCCATAACAAACGGAATAGTTCGTATACTTCCTTGAGTCCTTTAAATTTGGAGGTGGACAATAATGTATTTCAGAAAGTTGCTGGAGGAAAGCTTAATCTTGAAAATACCAAACGCAAACTGCGGCGGAACGTAGAACGGTTACAGTGCCCTGAGTGCCACAAGCTATACAAACATCAGAAATGGTTTAATAAACACATTGAGAAACAGCAGTGCAGAGGCTATGCTTGTAGCAAGTGCCACCTGAGCTTTGGCTCGAAAAGAAATCTAGTTAAGCATGCCAAGGTCGCGCATGTCAATGTCAAGAAAAGTCCGAAACCCGCTGAAACCGTGGACACACCAAACGCTCCTTCCAATACAGAGCATGTTTGTCAAATATGCCAAAAGCATTTTAAACAAAATAGTACCTTACAAAGACACATCAGAGATGTGCATACAGCAGAATACCGCTGCGAACAGTGCGACAACAGACCCTTCAAGACAATACAGGGCTACCAAGGACATCTTAAAACTCATCGAAGTAAACCGAAGGCAGGTGATCCAACCGATTTTCGAAATTTGCATATATCAAAATTGCCCAGTGAGGACGATCCGGAGTTTGAAAATAGGATAATCGAGGATTGGATAATCGATAAATCGGATGATTTTATTGAACTTTACAAAGACAATTGGAGCAGAATCAGAACCCGATATGTCATCTCGCAGAAAGGTGTTCAAAACAGGTACAATTTTAGACTGGAGAATTTATCGGAAATCAAGGAGTTGCTAAAAGCAATTTTCCACGTACAACAATGGCAGTTCAAGCTGAACCTGTCATTTGGCTTTGTTCTCAAAAATAGAGAAAATGGACAACTACAATACTACTATGCATCAAACAACAGTAGGTATTTTAATGAACCAATCCATATTTCCAACGAAGGTGACTTGAACCAAGCATTGAGCAAGCTAGACGAAGGAGATCCTTTGGAGTGGGCAAGACAGCAGCGTCCAAACACAAAATGGACAGTTTCGAATATTACCAACGCATGTTTTTACGTAAACAAGCTAAGATCATTCCCCATAGGAGCGGCGAGGTATCTCCCAGACTATGTCAAAAACAACAGAGGAATCAATTCCTTAATCAAGGACGACAACACTGGGAAGCCATACGAGGATGACAAGTGTTTCTTTCGGTGTCTTGCACTTGCGCTTGGTGCAGACATCCACGCACTTCAACGTAAAACTGATCAGCTTATCAGACAGTGGCTTCCTCCTGGAAAGGAGTTTTGTGGCGTCCGCCTGGAGGAGCTAGACGGCCTTGAGCAGAAGTTTGACATAGAAATATTTGTGTATGAGCTAGGGCCTACTGATGACTCAAATGAGCCTGTTGCAACACTGATTCGTCGGCCAGTAGGAAAGCACTCTAAAAAGATGGCTGTAAACGTTTACGAAAACCATTTTTGCTTCATAAAAGATTTAAGGAGGTTCACACAGACATGGCAGTGCTCCAATTGCGATAAACTATTTCACCACCACGGAAAGTTCATGCGCCATTCAAGTAATTGTGAAAAGGGAATAAAACACACATTTCCAGGAGGAGGAGCTGGACCTGGAAAGTCAATTCTTCAGAGAATTAGTGAACTTGGTATTCCCGTGCCTGAATGGTACTACCCCTTCAGGATAGCTTATGATTTCGAGTGCATGTTTCAACCCACGACTTATAAAAACGGACCAAAACTCATTTACGAGCAAGAACTGGTTCCAGCTTCAGTGTCTGTAGCATCCAATATTCCCGGGTTTGAGCAGCCGCAGTGTTTTATTAGTACAGGTGATCCGCAAGACTTAGTGGTTAGAATGAAAGCATATATGGAAGAAATTGCTGATAAAGCTTATGAACTACTCACACAAGCTTATGATACCACTATTTCGGGCTTAACAAAACACGACAAGCTCAAGGCTGAGTTTGACAGCTGGCTAAAGGCAGTTCCTGTGTTAGGTTTCAATTCTGGCAAATTCGATCTGAATCTCATAAAGTCATATCTCATTGCAGAAATGGTCAAGAGCGGTGACCGGGTTGGGAACACAATCAAAAAGAACAATAATTACATGGCTCTTTGCACTCAAAAACTATACTTTCTTGACATTACAAATTATCTAGCCGCTGGGACCTCTTATGCTAAATGGTTGCAAAGTTTTAAAATTCCTCAGGGAAAAGGCGTCTTTCCATACGAAGCTTTCACATCTCTAGAGTTCTTGAACCAAGGTTTCCCAAGTTTCGACCAATTCTATTCCTCACTGAGACAAGAACAGATCACCGTTGAGGACTACACAGCTCTGGATCAAATTTGGCGGGAAAACAACATGAAGACAATGAGAGATCTGCTTATTTGGTACAACAATAGAGACGTCGAGCCCTTTCTACAGGCGGTACAAAAGATGGTGGATTTCTGGAAAACGATGGATATTGACATGTTTAAAAGTGGGTCCATTTCTCTTCCCGGCCTCGCCTACAAGCACATGATGAACCAACTCCCTAAACATACAATTCTCCCTTTTGGAATAAGTCCACCCAACATTGGCACACACTGTTACGGGATAACATTGTCAGCGGTCCAAGCATAGTATTTCACCGATATCACGAAGCCGGAATAACGGACATCAAAGGCCAAAAGGTGAAGCAGATTTTTGGATACGACGGAAACGCGCTCTACTTGTGGTGCCTCATGCAAGAAATGCCCACAGGTCTCTACGCTGAGTGGAATCCAACAGAGAATGGAAACTTCCAAAGGCGGCTACAAAAGGGGCGAAAAGAAATAATGTGGCTAGAGTACATGTCCAAAGAGATGGGGATTCTGGTAGAACACGCCTACAATGGAGGTCAGAAAACTGTGGCTACGGCAAAAGTAGATGGGTGGGTCCCGGAAAAGAATCTCGTCCTCCAGTTTCATGGGTGCTACTTCCACGGTCATGGTTGCGAGTTGGACAGAAATCAAGATGCACAAGATAGAGCTAAAAGAAGGGAAAGAACTGAAAGGGTCGCCCAGGCAATTAAAGATGGGGGTTTCGATCTTCTTGAAAAATGGGAATGTGAATTTGATGAAGAATTAAAAGACAACGCCGACCTGAAAGCGTTTGTAAAGGAGCATTTCTCTTTGCCGAAGAAAGGGTCGTCGCTGTCGATGGAGAAAATGGTGGCCCTTATAAAAGCGAATCGTCTGTTTGGATTGGTCGAATTAGACATAGAAGTGCCAGAAGGAAAGAAAGAGATGTTCGCGGAAATGACTCCCATTTTCAAAAACGTCGAAGTCACGAGAGACGATATTGGTGACCATATGAAGGCATTTTGCGAGGACCAGGATCTTATGCATCGTCCGCGGAGATGTTTGATTGGAAGTTATTTCGGAAAAAAGATCCTTCTAGCGACACCACTAATAAGGTGGTACCTGAAGAAGGGGCTTGTTATAACAAAAATTCACAGGGCAATAGAGTTTAAGCAAAAAACATATTTTAAGCACTTGGGTGATGAGGTAACGAGACACCGTTCGGCAGCCGACACCGACCAAGATCAGTCCATCAAGGGAGAAATGTTCAAGCTTCTGGGCAGTTCATACTACGGACGGACAATCACTAATGTTGAAAAACATATGAACGTTAAGTTCTGTGAAGGAGCTGCAGCTAGCAGAGAAGTTAACAGTTGGCGTTTTCGAAGGCTGGATGATTTGGGAAATGGAATATATGAAACGCATACCGCTAAAGCGAAAATTGTGCATCGGCTTCCTGAACTGGTGGGATTCTTTGTATACCAATATGCCAAGCTTAGGATGCTTCAATTTTACTACGACTGTCTCCAGCAACATTTGGCCAAAGATACTTTCCAGCTGTGTCAGATGGATACAGACTCGCTGTACTTTGCATGCACGGAAACTGATTTGAACAGATGTATTCCATCAGTTAAGTCTGATAGTTGGAAAAAAGCTGAAGTCGAGTTCTTTGTACAGGATTCGAAGCAAAAAGCGAATACCGGGCCTATTTTTTGTTCGGATTTACAAAGGATTTTAGCAAGGTTCTGAGAGGTGTGAGGCATACCTTGAAGTTGGAAAGGAATGACGATAGGTGCATTCTGCATTCTAACAATCACGATTCTCAGGCCAAGTTTTGGCTGGATCATATGAGCTGGTATGTTCCATCTCTGGTACCAGCTCTAGCTACAATGTCTAGCCTAGAAAGCCGACTTCTGAAGTCACAAACTGTGCAGATTTACTGGAAAAGTATCTCTGTTTACCGATCTGACGAAAAGGACGAGCAGTATCCCTTCTGGCGTGTTGCTTCTACCATCAGCAGACCTATTCATATTTTCGTCGTACTACAGAAGAGTAGCAGGTCGAAGCAAATAGACGAAAACAGCATGATCTTTGACCACCTTTCGCTAAGTCAGGCCGAGATTCGGCTAAATTCAACTCAGCATCCTGAGGAAAAATATGAGTGTGACTTCGATAATAATGACTATGCTCGATTATATTACAGTTTCCTACAGGCAGGGCTAAAAGACGTGGACGAGGATACTGGTTCTCAAGTTAGCTATGCTGACTTTAAGGCACTGTACCCTATTTTGTTTTTTGACGTGTCTCATAGGGACGAGTCTGTATATGAACAGGTGAGCAAGACCGACCTAGAGGTCAGACTTAATTTTCGACATAAACCAAGCGAAAACTATTACATTTACTGTATTGTGCTCGGCGATAAAACTGCAAGCTTAGAAACCATTGATGGTAGAGTCAATATTACTCTGAATTGAATTTCTCTCCTTTAAAAATAATGTACGTGAAACACGGAGTTAAATTGTCAGATAATCAAAAGGCGAAGCTGAAGAATGCTTTCAGAACTGGAAGTGAAACATCATTGATCTTGGGTTATGCTGCGCTTAGTGGTCCTGATAATATGCTTTTAACGAGAACTCAATTTCAAAAAGTAAATGAGGCGAAAAGACTGAGAAAAGGGGTTAAACTTTCATTGTCAAAATCACAGCTTGCAAAGCACGGAGGCCTCCTGCCTTTTTTAGCGCTAGGAATCCCTGCAGCGGTAGCTGGTCTCAAGGCATTGGGAGTAGGAGCGGCAACGGCTGCAGGGGCGGCGGCAATCAATCAGGTTTTGAAGAAAGCCTCCGGCAAAGGGATGTTCCTGCCGGGCAAAAGGTATGGGAAAGGAATTTACTTGATGGGAAAGCGCTGACTAACCTAGATTTAGGTGAAATGATGAAAGGTACTAAAACTTTTCGAGGTATTTTCATGAGGGACACGCTACCGCTACAGATTCGGAAGAACGAGTGCGGTATTGTAAATTTTGATAAATTTTCAGGTAGCGGAACTCATTGAGTTTGTTACCTCAACAGTAGAAAGGAGAAACACGTTGAATATTTTGATTCATTTGGACTTTACCCTCCATTAGAAGTAGAGCAATACTTGCGAACTTCTGGCAAGGAGCCGGTTTTCAGTACTAGTAAGATTCAACAGTTTGGTACGAATTTGTGTGGTCCCTATTGTGTACTATACCTTAAACTAAGGAACTTGAGTGTATCGTTTTATGACACGATTGAGTTGATGTCAAAAATTAAATTGTGGCATGTAAAATGAAGGAAATGATGTACACTTTCGTTTTAAATTACTCTCAAGAAGAATCGTTTCAATTACCCAGTCTAGTAAAATCCAACAGCTTTAAAATTAGGAGTAATCAGCCTATCTTCCTTAAAATGCTGAACCCAGCTATCCACTATAAAACTTTTTTCTCCTCTTATGCTTCAGCTACTGAGGAGGATTTTTTGGAAAGTGCAATGTACTTGGACTCTAACTGGGTTGATGTTAAATTTGACAAGGTCACAGCTCTGGACAATGTTCACTTTAAAATAAATCCTACTGCACAAAGTGTGAGATCACCTGTTGTAATATGCGCCATATTAGGGAAGTAAAAATACATTAGAATGTAGAATAATAGCTACTGTAGCTACTAGCAAATTTGGAATTGGATTCCTGTGTATCAAATGTTTAAAAACTCAGTCAATTCAGTAATCAACAAGCGAAATTATTTATTCAGACCAAATTCACTATATTTATTGAATAAGAGTTAATGTTTTCGGCAATGGTGTAACTTCTAAAGAATGGTAATGAACAGCCATTACACTTTTTATACGGGTTTTACCGTATCTTCATTTAGATTTCATTACTTGTTTTAGGCAATGGACTGTGATCGTAGTTCCGAAGCTTGGGTTGCCAAATGGGAAGTTTTTATTCACAATGTTAATCACGTTAGTACTTTAGTCAGCACTTATGTCAAAAGTGGAGATAATAAATCTGCAGCAGTGGAAGCCATTTTAGATCCAGATTTAGAAGTCCAGCTAGGGGAGTGCTGGTGCGCAGCATTAGACACTGACGGGTGCGATAGATCACAATCTGAACCGTTCAAGAAAAGAACAAGGCGAAGTGAACCATCTAAGGCATCGGCGATGATAAAAATTTTTGAACAAATGCGGAATTCTGTTGAACAGCATGAACGAACTGACATTGTTGCAGTTTTGAGAGTGCTCACAATCAATGGCAGGACTGGTATAATAAAACACCTGTGGGGCCTCTTTCAATCCACGCAGGCAAACAAAGTCTGCATCTTCTTTCACTTGGGAAGGCAACTGCACCAGTATAAACAGTTTTTAACTAACCTTGGAAAACCAGAAGCGGCAGCACATTACGCTAAATTCGTGGAAGATTTGGGCATCGGTTTGGTGTATGCCCAAAAAATTAAGCAAGCCTACATAAATCTGAAACATTGGACCTATATTCTGACTACATCAGTCTCAGTCCGCAACTTTGCACTATTTTCAGCACGAATGAAATCGTATCTTCTTCAGCATGCATCTGAATCCACCTTCTGGCAGAAAAATCCAATTGCTTGGGACGACAATTCAGGATTTTTCAAGTCTTTTCAGCTTTTGAAAAATGTTGATCACGTAGAAGTGATATATCATTTTAGACTGCTCGACAATACACAGCCCACAGTCGATGTAGGCTTTGTTCAGATGTTCTGCGACAAGATATGTGACGTCGCTGAACGTGACGGAATCAGACATGCTCCTGACGGCTACGACAACTGTATTTTGATCGGCCTAAGAGCAAACATTGCTTTCAAATGTTGTGTTATTTCTTCTGGTAACATTGTCAGTGCTGAGGAAGGCCGCCAAACTTCAGTTAACTTAAGAAATTTCTTGCCAGAAGACTTAAGTGAGCATGTAAATGTGTCTATTTGGAAGTTTCATTAAAAGTCATAAGGGTCGGTGTAAGGTTGATCATGGTGTTACTTGAGAAATTTAATTCCTGGTAACACTGTTACTTGGTAACACTGTTACCTGGCAACGCAGATACTTGGTAACATTGTTACTTGGTAACACTGTTACCTGGGACGTTGTTACTTGGTAACACTGTTACCTGGTAACGTAGATACTTGGTAACATTGTTACTTGGTAACACTGTTACCTGGATCTTTGGATATGCTGGGCTGCCTTACTCCAATTCATATGTAATGCAACTGAAATCAAACAAGTCCGTCCATTCCTAAACACTCGACTTTTTTCTCTCAATACAAAACCAAACACCCCAAAACTCGCTTATCCCCCAAAATCAGGGTCGAAATATTTTGGCCTAGCTGACAGTTCACTTTTGTGCTCGCACGCGAAAAGGGTACAGAAGCTACCTCAAATGAAGCCACTCCGTCACGGGTCCATTTGAGTCAAAAGTCGAAACTCCAAAACTCGCTCATCCCTCGAAATCAGGGTCGAACTTTTCAGGCTTAACTGTTTAGCACGTAGCCAAAAAAAGGGACTACAAGCTGGCTTGGACTACGTCAAGCACACTTACTCCGGCACGAGTCCATTTGAAGCAAAAGTCGAAACTCTAAAACTCGCTCGTACCTCGAAATCAGGGTCGAACTTTTCTGGCTTTGCTGGCAATCCCTTTTGGGCAAAAAGGGAACATAGCCAAGCTTAGACTATATTGTAAGCACACTTTCTAGTTATTACACTATTGGAATTCAAGCCACTTCGTCATCGTTCGATTTAAATCAAAAGTCGAAACTCCAAAACTCGCTCGTACCTCGAAATCAGGGTCGAAATGGCCCTCCTATACTACTTGTCTAGTTTTGTATGTTATGATTGTTTGCCTCACCTATGTATTTGTATAAATTTTCGCGTATACGTATATTGTTTCAGGTTTGGATCTTTTCTAATTTTTCTTATTTTAGCATCTAATTTTTGTTTTATTTCTACTATTTTTATGCGAATTGTGAATTTTATGTTTGTCTGTGTGTATCAAAGTGATTATCTGGTCTATATTGTGGTCAAGTTATTAGGTAAAAAGTCTTAGAACTTTCTTTTCTTGCTCTTGTTTAAAATTTTGATTAGTCGTTTTTGATCATTTGCCTTAGAATTTGCCTTTTAAATTCTTTTAGGTAAAGAACTTTCTAATACGTTTTCTACGGATTTCTTATGCCATAGATTTTAAACCAAATTTTGTTTAAACTCCTACGTACGTATATACGTACACAGATTTTCGGGGTTTTTTCATTCTATGAATAAATTCCTGTCCTCAAAATTTTGGAAGTTTGTTCTTATTTTGCTCTTTGTACACTTACACAAGTGGTATATACGTATGTTTTTCCACTCTGCATGTGTGCACTAATTTTTCTTTCTTGTTTAGGCTTTTCTTTGTGGGTTGGTTATCCTTGGTTTTTGTACCCGATTCTGGTTCTAACTTCAGTGTGGGTAGCCTCTCCTGTGATTTCCTGAGCTGATCAGGTGGTAGTTTTCTGGTATTTTGTTTTGTGTAAGTAATCTGGAGTTGCCTTTGGTCAGCTGAATTTTGCAAATTTGGTATGAGAATGCCTCGCAAACGCAAAACGCCAGAAAAAGGCTCTAAATCGGGCTCAGAATCTTCTGCTCCCTCTTTAAGGTGGTGATTCCCTTTGGTCACATAAAGTTTGAACCATTATAACTCATTCATTACTTGGAGTTAAGAAGCAATTTTTATATCAAAATGTAGCTTGACATTTTCTCTTTTTAATGCATGCCACGAAACTATTGTTGCTTTTCTAAAATATTTTTAACACACTTTAGAAAAAGTATAATTTTCCAAAATTTTTGCAGACTCAAGTAAATTTTTTCGCGAGACATCGGTTATATCATTCGATACCTCCATCAAATAGCTGGGGACGATTTTTTATTTATTGTGAAATCGCTCTTCGTTATAGAGAAATAAGCTGAAATGCGTGCGTAACCCGGATTTTACCTACTTTTTCCAAGTTTGTCAAGCGATTACTATAGCTAGAAAGCAGCAATCGGGGCAACTAAAAAATCGTCCCTGGGTATATTTGTGCAGAACACATTTGTTCATTAGCAGCCCCCCAGCTTGCATTGTGAATGCTCCACAATCTTTGGAAAAAAATTGGTCGTGTTTTTGCAAAAACTACATTTTTATGATAGCAGCCTACAGGATAGCAGTTGGAAGACGATCATGCGTCGGATTATTTGTCCCTGTGAGACCTTCAGATCGACGCCCATAGTTTAATTTTACGGCTTGCATAGTTCAAGAAATGTTGGATTATTTGATTTCTGCAAAAATGACCAGTTTTCGACGCCAAAACTAGAAAATCTGCTATATCTCACGGTAGAGAAAAGCTAGAAACTTGCTTCCAGAAGCAAAAATGTGAAGCTCAATGAGATCTTTCGAATGAATATAGTCATAACTGTATTGCAGCTGCCAAACGTTCAGAAATTGGGAAAAACCACTCTGACCGGAAATCTCGATTTTTTGAATCGGGATTGCGCGGAGGGTGTTAGAACGCTAAAAGAACTTATTTCGCAAAGTTTCATCAAATTTCGTCTTGATTTACGCATTACTAAATAAAAATATGTGCCCAAAAGGAATCACCACCTTAAGCAAAATTCTTCAGGAAAAGGGGGCGTCTACGAATTTTAAAGCTTCAATTTTACTGTAACTGACGAGCAACTGTGCCAACCTACTGTTGTTGTCACTGAAATTGCTCAGCTTTTTGCTGAGGTAAAGGAGTTGTATCATCTGGCAAAGCAGGCCGGTTTTCTAGCCGTGGATGAGGGTCTCCAGTTAAAACGGTGGTTGGGGGTACAGCAGTCAAAATCTGCTGTTATGTTACAGTTTGCAGTCCCCCGGGATATTCAAAAGTTTCGTGACGAACTAGATCCTCTCAACATGAATACAAATTCGCTCGACGACTCTAACATCAAAATTGTGGTGGTCATGCTACATGTGATCTATCTGCAGGTCCCGTCTTGGAGCTTGCTGAGATATGCCCTTCAACCTTTTTTTATAACACAGATTTCCCGGTTTTGGCCATCGGCGCCTTGTCTGATTGTCGCCGAATTTTAGGAAATTTGCGTATAGACGCACGAAATTCTCTGGTTGATTTCAATCATTTCTACCGATTTTTGTGGAACCGGGTAAATGAGGTGGGTTTCCCGGAACCTGACCCTTAACATCCACGTCGGTCTGCACATTTGTTGTTTGATGACCAGGGTAATCGGGTCATGCCGCCAAATAAAGCACGCGACGAAACTTCCCTGGGGTGGATTCAGTGGAATATTTTGAAATATCCGAAGTCGCAATGTAAATCGAAATCTACGCATGGTCTCATGTCTTTTTTGACTCCAAATGAAATTTTATATGGTATTCGAGACGTTTTGGACTTGCTTTTGGGAATTCAGCAACTTTTGCATTTGTGTCCAACTTTTTCGACAGATGATTTTTTTATTGTTGAATCAATTCAAAGCTGTTGCTCAAGTCGGTCAGGCTCCTACTTTTCGAAAATATGAAACTGCTGTTTTGCCTGTTGTTTTTGAAGATCGCCCTTTCAGGGCTCAGACCGGTTTGAAAATTGGGCATATTCCACGTTCGCCATTTAAGAAATTGGCACCAGGAGAGAAGAAGAAGAGGGCTGAGCAAAAGGTGGTGGATATCAAAATTTTGTCTAAAAAGCCACCTCGACATTTGTTCCCCCAGTCCATATTTTGAAAGATGAACTTTTTGTGGGGGCGCCGCAGCGCCCGAACCCTCCAAAGCGTGCGGGAGCCTTCTTGATGGAGCTAGCTGAGGAAACCTCTCAAAAAGCTCCGAAAAAGTCGCAAGCACAGAAAGACCGTGAGCAGTTCAAGTTGGATGAGCGGGTTGCCGCCCAACATGAAGTACCGGAAGGTTTGCCTTCCCAAGATATGGATCTGTCCTCGAACACTTCTGCTGATGAAAATGATCCATTCGAAGCCGGTTTAAAACAGTCTCTCCCATCTGAGGTACACCCCCTCGGACCCCGAGTCAGGGAGGGGTTTTTGCCCCTACTCCGCAGGCTTCCCCCCAGAGGTCCCCTCTGAAAGAAAGCGCAAATCAGGCCGCGTATCACATTCAAATTCCTCCGGGTCAACAGACCTTGTCGGAGTCTCGGCTCCTTGTAGGCCCCGTGGCCGAGGAGTCAGGTTTGGCTCAGGCGTCGCAGTCCGGCGTAGCTGAGGTCGGGGGTCAGTCCGGTTTAGAACAGGTTCAGCCTCCGCCCTCAGAGGAACCGAGGGTCGGCGTCGGTCGAGGGTGGTGCTTGCAGGAAGTCGACTCCTGCTCCTGGGTCTGAGTTTTTCGGTTCGAATCTGGACGACACGCCTACTATGCCATCTTTGCCGCAGATTAATTTGATTTCTCCGTCTCCTGTGGTGGGGGCCCCGGCTTCGGCTGAGGAGCCTCAGGGAGGGGCTGCTTCAGATCTTCCCTCGTCTTTGCATTCTGTGAAACCTACTATTTCTGCTGATGAAGCGGCCGCCTTTTTATTTCCGGACGCGCCGTCTTCTGAAACTGGTGCAAATTTGCCTCCGGTTTTTCATCCGAATACGTACTCAGAGGTGGAAATTCAACCTGAATTGTCACAGATGACTTTTCTTTTCGAAATTCTCAGGGACAACAGCAAAGTGCATCGGCAGTGGTGCAGACGTCTTTATTGGCCCCTGCTCCAGAGGTTTTGAACAGAATTGTTCAGGATACTTTAGATTCTTTGCAAATTCCCCCTACCCCAGGTTGCAGGCCCTCGTGCTCTGAATTTGAATTGCTGAAAAGAAAAAGTTCATTCTGAATTTGAATGGCAAGTGGCCTACATACCTGATTTTTCGGCTCAATCTGACCCTTTTGCCTTGAATCCCTTTTTTACGCATTCATATAAATTTTGGGAAACTCATTTTCGAACTTTACCTGAACCACCTTTTGCTCTCACAGAATCGATTATGAACCGGTGGTTTGAATTCATTCGTGGGTTATATCCGGCGGTCAACCTAAAATTTGGTGGGAAGAAGTTTTGCAAATTGAGCCTCCAGAACATCGTGTCCATACAGAAACTTTTGACTATTGGAAACTGTGTGTTCATTTTCCTGAATTTCGATATGAGGGTAAAATTGTTTTCGAATCTTGCATGTTGGTCGGATTTGGGCCTTTCAAGGTCGCGGCGCTAGCGGATGTGGTTGCCAAGATTTTTCCATTTATTAACATCTATCCATCTATGTTTCGCTTTCAGCAGGCGTCTACTTTAAGGTGGTGATTCCTTTTAGAGACATCAACTTTGAACCCTGGTTACTCATTCATTCATTGGAGTCAAGAAGCCATTTTTATATCAAAATGCTGCTTAACATTTGCTCTTTTTAATGAATACAACGAAATCGGAATACTTACGGAAATCGAAAACGAAATACTTTTCGGAAATTATTTTACTGCATTTTTGAAGTAATTTAATTTTTCAGATTTTTTGCAGACTAAAGTAAATTTTTTTGTGAGACATCGACCACATCATTCGATTCCACTATCAAATAGCTGGGGACCCTTTTTTAATTATTATGAAACCGCACTTCGTTGTAGAGAAATTAACTAAAATGAATGCGCAACCTGGATGTTGCCTACTTTTCCAAACTTTGGCAAGCGACCACTTTAGCTAGACCACTTTAGCGACCACCAGCAATCGGGGCAACTAAAAAAGGGTCCCTGGGTATTTTTGTATAAAACACGTCCAGTGAGTGGCAACCTTCTAGCTTGCATAGTAAATGCTCCACACTCGCTGGAAAAAATTTGGTCATGTTTTAGCAAAAACTACATTTTTTATGATAGCAGCGTACAAGATGGCAGCTAGAAGATTATAATGTCATGGATAATCGGCCTTGATGAGATCTTCAAATAGACACCCTTAGTTTAATTTTACGGCTTGCGTAGCTCAAGAAATAGCGGATTATTTGATTTCTGCAAAAATGGCACGTTTTTCAACGCCAAAATAGGAAAATCGGGTATATCTCACGATAGCGAAAAGCTAGAAAGGTGCTTCAAAAAGCAAAAATGTAGAGCTCAACAAGATCTTTCGAGTGAATATAATCATAGCTATGCAGGTACTGTCTAGGTGTCAAAAATCGGCAAAAACGGCCCTGAACGGAGACGTGGAATTTTTAAGCGGAATTGCGCGGAGGGTGTTAGAATGCTAATTGAACTTATTTTGGAAAGTTTCATCAAATTTCACCTTGATTTGAGCCGTCAACCAACAATATGTGCCCAAAATGAATCACCACCTTAATTCAGCTTTGGAAACAGCGTTCAGCCAATTTATAGCCGCTGAGGTTGATCGAATTGTTGAGGAAGCCAAAGGGCATGTTTTGTTGCTTCCTGAAAATTTGAATTTTTATGAACCAGTTAACTTTTGAATCCTTTCTACTTTAAGTATGCGGCAGAACACATTTTGAAATGGTTGCCACCAAATTAGGTTTTTCGTCGTTAAGGTGAAGGTATGCATGTGCAAGCTTATGTCATGCTTGAGGTTCTGCGCGCAAAAGCTAAATCTTGCCCATTGTTTCGAAAATTTCTTCTTGACTCTGGCACCCACATCCTGGCTGAGGCTACCCAGGACGCCTATTGGGGTGTTGGGGCTACGCACCGTGACCTGTTGCGCATGCCACAGGCCCAACTCCGAACTCATGTTTTTTCAGTGACTTCTCGTGGTCAAAACTAGTTAGGTCGTCTGTTAATGTTAATTAGGGCGGAACTGTTCCCAGATTTGCCTCGTCAATTAGTACAGGCTTGGGATGACCATCAACGGGCCATTCGGGAGGTGGTCCAACGTGCTCTCCAATAATTCCGCCGCGCGCTATTGTGTTTGTGCCCCGTTTATTTTCGTCACATGTTTTTAAAGTTTTAGCTGGGTGGGGGGTAATGGGGTTATTTCCCATCTTCTTTTAATCTTTTAACTTTTAATATTTTACTACGACTTGCTTGATCTTTTCATTGTTTCCTGAGATTCTTAAAAGTTAGATTGTAATTTCTGCTTAGGCTTCCTTGGCCTTCTGCAATAATTTATATTGATAAATTTCGCTTTCTTTGAATTCTTTTGATGCTGTTGATTTCTCTCCGTTTTGTTGAATTTTCGATTTAATTTTTCGTAAAGTCGCCTATCAGAATAAAGTCTTTTTGATAACACTATGTTATTAGATTTTTGATACGTATATATACGTACATTGATTTTTCTTGATCTCTTTAGAGTAAAATTTGTTTCTTTCCCCTTTCCTTGCCTTCCCCCAGTTTTTGTTGAGTAGTTTCTCTTGATTTCGAAATTTCTAAATTCGCAAGTCGTGGTCTCCTTTTTACTTTTACACTTTTTATTGGATTTTTCTAATTATTGGGCTCCGCACTTTTTCCCACTCTCTTTTGGAGTGGTACCTTGCGGGTCGTTGCGACCTCCGTATGCCGGGTGGGCGGGCCGCACGCTCGGTACCATTCTTTTTCATTTTTAGAGCCGTTTCAAGTAGCCTTGAGTTTTTCTTTGAACTAGCACAGGCCCTTGTGCCGGTGCCTCCATATGCTGGGGCGTTTCGACACTCTGGTCTGGAGCTTCCCAAATCTTAGGTGGGGCTGTAATTGTGTTGTCTGTACTATGCCGTACTTATCTTTGTTTTGCATAATTTTTTGCCATTTTATTAATCAGATTCCTTTTGTGCTTTATTTGTTGGCCTTAATTTTTGTTTTTGTTCTAGATTTTGCTCTGTGTCTAATCATTGCTACTGTCCGGTGCCGTCCCCCCGTCTAGTGCCCAGGTGTGCTCCCCAGTGCCAAGGTGTTTCTGTTGGCTGGATGAATGGACGGAAGCGGTGTGATTTTCGGGTGGCCTGGTCGTTTGGCGCAGGTCTGATGAGGCTATGGTTGGATGGCCGATGGATGTGGAAGATGGACCTGGCTGCTCGCCCGGATTGGCTTGTCTCCTTTTTGGTGCTATTCCGGTGCTCCGGGTTTTCCCGGTTTGAACTTTTCTACTGTGGTGCCATCATTGTGGCCATGACTGTCTATTTTTATTGCTTTTTGTATTAGCTATGCGGGTTGGTCGCGCTACTTGCCTGCGCGTTTCCCATGACTAGTTGGGGGTCTGGTTTCTGTGGGGCCCTCCTGAAACTTTGTTTGGACTGTGCAGGAGAGGTTACAAGGCCTCCTGTTTTTCCTACTGGACGGTCCTGGTGTTGGCAGGGGGCCCTACAGTGGTCGTAGGCCCTCCTGCTGGGTGCGTGCTTTCCTGTTTCCGAAAGCGGCTGGCTTTCGGGACATCTGGGTTGTGTTTGCCATCCTGACCTGGTTTCTTGATGGTTTGGGTTCCTGGCCAACTGTTGATCTGTGGTCCAGCGTTGACTGTTCCAGGCCAGTCCGTTCTGGTGCGGCAGCCAGGTTCTGGATTGCTTTGTGATGGCTCCTGAATTTTCGGCTTCGTTGTCGCGGTGCTGGGGTGACGACCGCATTGTCCCCTCCTTAGCACACCTGTTGACACTCTCCCACCGTCCGTATATTGTTGTTGGTTGTGGTAATTTCGGGGTTCTGTCTGTCATATATTTTGTGTTATTTAGTTGGGAGGGAGCCCAGGGACAAAATTTCTGTTAAAATGGGGTCGTTTGATTGTTTTCTGACTTTTCTTATGGGTGCCCGCTACCTCGGCTTGGCCGTTGTACTGTATATAGTTTGGTGCCGGATCAGTAGTTTTTCACTTTCCCTTTTTCTCTTAACCTGTTTTTACTTACTGATTGCACTGTCAATTTCACATTTTTCCTTAAAATTTTCTTTGTTGTCCATCATCTCTAAAAACGCAGCTAGGCAAGTACTCTCTAGTTTACTTTGTATTGTTTACCTTGGCATTGCTACTATTGTTTTGTACTAGTATACCTCTTTATAATTCTTTTGTCTGCGGTTTTGCACAATATATATTGTCATTCTTTCTATGCATATCTACCATCATATAGTTATATATTTTCTCTTGTGTGGTTTTTTCTTAATTGGGGTGTTTTTGTTTTTCTGTGGCTTCGGACGGTTCTATTCTTTAGGCTGTTCTTCTATAGTAATTTTCAAAGTTGTTGTCAAGTTGTCGAAAAGTCGAAAAGTAGTCTCAATTAAGTTTGAGTAGTTTTAGCGTAGTCCGGTCAGCATGTCGAGAATGTGTTTGCTTGACCGAGGTCCGATGCATGTGCATCACAAACATTTTATCTTTACGTAGAATTTCTAAAAATCGTTTTACCTTACTAGTACGTAGAATACCTGTGATAACTCCTTTCTATCCTTTTTCTAACCGTGCAAAACCCGTCCGAGGCCGCCCGGGGGAAAAGAGAGGGTATTATGTGAAGATAGCATGCGTATAACATAGATATTCGTGTGAAGTTAGCACACACTCCTGAATTATGGAATTATTTGGAAATGATTCAACTTGACAAACGCTCAGCGTTTTTCTGACTTCTGTCTAAAATTGTCGGTACCTTAGCTAAGTCGTCAATTGGGTCACGCTTGAGCAGTTCAGTTGGGATAAGGTTGTGTTGCAAGACGGTTGGGGGTTCTGTTTTGGGTTCGATTCGATTTTGGGATCCACTTGTTCGGTGCTTAGTCGCGAAGTTTGGGCTGATCAAGTTTGTTGTTTATTGTTTGAGTGAACTCAGTGGCGCTGTAAATTCATCAAGTTCAATATTTGAATTGGTTGCGAAAATATTGAAGTAGTTACTTTGGTTTTGTACCGTTGGAGTCTTGTCGGCTCAGTTGTGAATTTGACAGTAAAATTATAGTTGTTGAAATATTTTCTTAAGTAGACTTAGGGCATTTTCCATTGGCATCGCACACCACACAGTTACCTTGTGATCTAGTCTTATCCTAAGTTAAAATAGTCAACTCGTTTTATTCAGTAACCAGTACATTTTTCTAACATAGGTAGACTCGAACTTCACATGTGGCGACCGTGTCATGTGGTAGATGCCAGTGGAATTTGCTCCTAAAGTTTCAAAATTTTTTAGACGATCGTTTGCAAGATATTCAACGACTTTTTGAATTTTTACCTTACTTAGATGCGCCAGCTGAAGTTGAAAATATAGTTTTTCGTCAACGTTGCTGCGAACAAGCGCCTATTTTGGAGCGGGGGGATAGGTTCGAAACGGAAAATTATACAGATCCTCCCTTGCGTGATGGGGTACCTCCAGGTACTGGTGGGGGGAGTTGGAGTCTTGTCGGCTCAGTTGTGAATTTGACAGTAAAATTATAGTTGTTGAAATATTTTCTTAAGTAGACTTAGACATTTTCCATTGGCATCGCACACCACACAGTTACCTTGTGATCTAGTCTTATCCTAAGTTAAAATTGTCAACTCGTTTTATTCAGTAACCAGTACATTTTACTAACATACGTAGACTCGAACTTCACACAGCCAACAACAAATATATCAAAAATACTATACCATAGACACATTTTGCTACAGCAATACAGCGCAATTACAAGGGCCGAAATCCAACTACAAATACCCGACCTCCTGGTGATTGCTGAAATGTGATATTTTCCAATCGGTTGCGAAAATAGTGTAAGGTAGGAGCTGATACAATTTATTCTGTTAAGGTGGTGATTCCTTTTGGGCACATATTATTGGTTGACGGTCCAAATCAAGATGAAATTTGAAGAAACTTCCCGAATTACGTTCTTTTAGTGTTCTAACACCCTCCGCGCAATCCCGGTTCAAAAATACGAGATTTCCTATCAGGGCTGTTTTTGCCGAGTTTTTGACATTTAGACAGTAGCTGCATAGCTATAATTATATTCGTTCAGAAGATCTTGTTGAGCTCTACATTTTTGCTTTAAAGCTCCTTTCTAGCTTTTCTTAATAGTGAGATATAGCTAATTTTCATATTTGGCGTTGAAAACTTGTCAGTTTCGCAGAAATCAAATATTCCGCCATTTCTTGAGCTACGCAAGCCGTAAAATTAAACTAAGGGTGTTGATTTGAAGGTCTCGTCGAGGTCGATTATCCGAGGTATGATAATCTTCCAACTGCTATCCCGTGAGCTGCTACCATAAAAATGTAGTTTTTGCGAAAACATGACCAAATTTTTTCCAGCGATTGTGGAGCATTTACTATGCAAGCTAGAGGGTTGCCACTTACTAGACGTGTTTTACACAAAAATATCCAGGGACCAGGGACTTTCTAGCTAAAATTGTAGCTTGTTAAAGTTGGGAAAAGTAGGTAAAATCCCGGTTGCGTATACATTTTAGTTAATTTCTTTATAACAAAGAGCGCTCTCATAATAAGTAAAAAGGGTCCCCAGCTATTTGATAGTGGAATCGAATGATCTGGCCGACGTTTCACGAAAAAATTTTAGTACTTTGTACTTTAGTCTGCAAGAAATCCGGAAATTAAATTACTTCGAAAATGCAGTAAATAATTTCCGAGAACTAAATTTAATTTCACTGTATTCATTAGAAAAAGAATATGTTAAGGTGGTGATTCCTTTTACAGACATCAACTTTGAACCGTTATCACTCATTCATTCCTTGGAGTTAAGGAGCCATTTTTATATCAAAATGGAGCCTAACATTTGTTGTTTCTAATAAATACAGTAAACCAAGCTTTAACTCTTCGAAGTTATTTTACTGCATTTTTGAAGTAATTTAATTTTCCAGATTTTTTGCAGACTAAAGTAAATTTTTTCGTGAGGCGTCATCCACATCATTCGATTCCACTATCAAATAGCTGGGGACCCTTTTTTAATTGTTATGAAACCGCTCATCGTTATAAAGAAATTAACTAAAACGCATGCGCAACCTGGATTTTGCCTACTTTTCCCAACTTTCGCAAGCGACAACTTTAGCTCGAAAGCAGCAATCGGGGTAACTAAAAAAGGGTCCCTGGGTATTTTTGTGCAAAACACGCCTAGTAAGTGGCAACCCTCTATCTTGCATAGTAAATGCTGCACAATCGCTGGAAAAAATTTGGTCATGTTTTTGCAAAAACTACATTTTTTATGATATCAGCGTACGGGATAGCATTTAGATAATCATAATGCCACTAGTAATTGGCCCCGACGAGAGCTTTAAACGGACACCCTTAGTTTAATTTTACGGCTCGCGTAGCTCAAGAAATGGCGGATTATTTGATTTCTGCAAAAATGACAAGTTTTTTTACGCCAAAATAAGAAAATCAGCTATATCTCACTGTAGAGAAAAGCTAGAAAGGTGCTTCAAAAAGCAAAAATGTAGAGCTCAACAAGATCTTTCGAATGAATATAATGATAGCTATGCAGCTACTGTCTAGGTGTCAACAATCGACAAAAACTGCCCTGAATGAAGACGTCAAAGTTTTGAAGCGAGATTGCGCGGAGAGTGTTAAAATGCTAAAAGATCTTATTTTGTAAAGTTTCATCAAATTTTATCTTGATTTTAACCGATAATATGTGCCCAAAAGGAATCACCACCTTAAGCTCCATTTTGATATTAAGAGGGCTAGTTAACTCCAAGGAATGAAAGAGTAATAAGGGTTCAAAGTTGATGTCTCCAAAAGGAATCACCACCTTAAACAATTCCAAAATTTGACGACTCTCACTAAGAAAGTGTTTTCTTAAATCTATTCTTACGAAATTGACTTTTAGCTTTAGCTCATGTCCCCTCGTCAAATTGACATATTTAAAAAATTTGGTAAATTCCAATTCAATAAGACCGTGCACCATTTTATAAGTCATAAGATCTCTACGCTGTCTGCGCAATTCAAAGTGTCCAGTTGCAAAAGTTTTAAACATTCATGATATGGAAGCTGTGAGCCTCCTGGAATTCTTTTTATAAAAACCTTTTGGACCTTTTCATCTATCTGAATGTCTTTCAGCAAGTACGGATTCCATACATCAGTTGCATATTCCAACTTAGGTCTTACGTAGATAATATGAAGTTTGACCAGAAATGTTCTAGATGCTGACAAAAAGTTTTTAAAAATTAGAATAAACATTTTAAGACCAATTTTTGCTGGATGCAAGCAGTGAGCGGAAGCCTTAACACTGTATTGCACCAAAACAGATAATCTCTAGCTTGAGATTATCTCGAGATTAACTCAAGATTAACTGGAGATTATCTTCACAGAGCATTGCACCAATTAAAGCTGGAGATAATCGCGAGCTCGAGATAATCTCCAACTACTGAAATTTCAACCCTACCCCTGACTAGGATTACGTCCAGATAATCTCGAGGTTTCCATTGGAAATGCCAGAATTTGAGCCGTTGTTGAGCATTCTCTATTTTGACAATAATTTTCGAACATTTTATAAACACTGTCTTACCACTTAGGTAAATTAAACTATACAGAATGGTAAATTAACGCAATATATTCAAAAATATTTTAGTTTTATACGAATACATAAATAAATAATTATGTTTTATACATAAATCAAATATATTTGTGTTTTATTTGCCAATAAAATCCTTATGCTACCATATTTTTATCCAGAAATTTTAAGCATAATATAAGTTATAATATAAGGATAATAAGCGCGTCTGCTTGCGTCTACGCGCGTCTGCTTGCGACAGCCACTATGAATGCACCTTAAAAAGCTGTGGCTTTATGGTCATCCGTTAGCAAATCGTCCATATCTGGTTTCAATATTGGAATCTGTGATGTCGGCGCTAATTTCGATTTGACAAAGGACCAAAACTTAATTTCGTTTCTGTTATTAAGTACATGTTGCTCCCGTTTGTATAAATCACATCTTTTACTGTGACGTCGTTTACGCGGAGCTGAAAGCCAAACTTTCTTATCTCTAGGTTTTCGAGAAAGCTTAATCTGCGGTACTGCCGCAGTTGCATGTTATGTAACCTCCTTGTGTGCTTGCTATAGCGTTACTTGTGCAAGTTTGGTCTTCTTTTTGGTATTAAAAGCGAAAAAGCACTGATGAATTTTCAGTTTAAACGTTTGTCACAAATCTTTAATTTTATCGTTATCACTAAATAAGTCATCCCAGTCACAGTTTGCCAGAAAGTTACGAATACTAGCAGTGTCTGCTCTGCTTGCACAAAATTATAACATGATGCAGTCCCATTGTTCACGCCAATATTAAATGGAGCAAAACAACCTTGTACAATGAAATGATCAGAAGTTGCAAAATTCGAACCAGCATCAATGCTACTAATAATAAAGTTGTCATCATTACAAAAAATTAGATCCAGCACGTTTCCGCCACAATGCGTTGCGGCAGTTACATATTGAGTAAAACCAAACTCTGGCATTTCAGATAGAACAAGCAAAAAGTTGTGTGCAAAAGGATTTTTGTAAGTTATGGAGTTTAACTTTTCAAAAGTATTGTGCCGGCTACGCAGTGAAACTTATTTATTGGCTGAGGTTTTCGATTTCTTCAGTTTTTAGTTATTTGACATTGCTTCTAAAACCAAGATTCTATATGCTTGGCCGCAGTGATTTCAAAAAAGTAAGGGAAATGAGAATTCGGAAAATGTGTTTCGGAATTTAAGTATAAATTACTTACGGCCTTTAGCATGAATGCATCACTCATCTGAACATATATGCTTTTATGATGACTAGTTACACGAAACTGCTATCTTCTCCGAACTCTAACTTAATTTGCATAATAGAGAAAGCATTCATTAAACGAATCCAAATTCCAGTTCCCAGACAGATGTGTATTCTGCAATACATTGCATATACTACTATATGCGTATTATTGTGTTAGACTAAACCTCCTCCTACGTTCAGGACATGATCGGTTCTGCTAGCTTCAGTGGGGCGTTTCACAAAGGGCTCATAATGCTAAGAGCTCCTAAGTTTACTACTTATGAGAAAAGTTAGGAGAATGGTGTTTCACGAAGACCTCCTAAACTAAGAGACCTCCTAAATAGGATCTTAAAATTAGGAGCCCAAAATCGGGCTCATAACGCACTCTCAAGTGCTAATTGTTCAAATATTTAGCCAAGATAAAGGTGTAATTTATTGTATTCCTCCAGAAAAGTTCTGTAAAAGCTTATTAGTCATTTTATGAGCTTCAACTGATGAATACGAAGCATAAATATATGTAATGAAATTACTGTTTTATTACTGTAAATGTTGTTTTATTCAGTAAAAAGGTGTTTTGCGTTCTTACAGCCTCACCTACCAACCAGGAATAGGTTATTAAAACTAGTATAAGGTGGCCTGAGTGAAGAATAACTTAGGCCCTACCCGGAAATCCACCAAAAAAGGCTAATCCAGTGAGTTATTAATTGGGTCTCTTGAAGATATCATGGCCAGTCCAGTTATCTATGCCAGGTAATTGTATAAAGAAACAAGCTTTATCTGCTACTGTCAATTGTAACCTGTACCTGTATTATGTGTCTGTCAGAACTGCCAGAATTGCCTCAAAAATCATAATAATCTGGTTAATTAACTGGGCTTAATTAAGGTGTATTAACTGTGTTCCTGCGGCCGTATTGAGGCCCTCGAATTACACTAATTAGTGAACTTAATAGGTGTTAGAATTGTTTAAAATATGAGTAATTACCTAGGTTATCTCAACTCTTAGTGCAAGGATTCGAACCTTTGACCTTTTGCCCCTTTCTGTATGTGTGTGGGACGGCCGTATTGAGGCCTCCCATAATTGCACAAACCCCTATTACGTCAGTCTTGTGCAAGGGCGGTCGTAATTGAGACCCCCTTTAAACCCCTGTCTTTGTCTTCTTCACGTCAGCGTTGCGTAATGGCCAATTTCGGCATAAATCCCCCTAAATAGTAATAAAACACCCTATTACAACATTTACACAACAATCACGAGCATTTGCATAGTAACACAGTTTCTTCTTCTTTAATTCCTGAAACAACAAAAAAGTACAAGTCAAATTACACATTTTAAATCTTACGTCTTAGTTTTAATTCTATTATTTAGGGAGTTTTCTAACTCCTCCCTTTTCTCTTCTCCTTTTACGGGTCGGCCTTTCATCTTTGACCGCCCGTCTGTCTGTCTGGAGAGCGTGGAAAGCCCCCAGACCTTACGTGAACGAATGCCATTCATGCATTCATTCACGTAAGTCACATAATAGTGACCTTATAAGGGTCACCACTGACCTCCCACCCACAAAAGGCTGAATCCAGCCTCTGCACTACTCAGTACAAATTAGGTAATACAAATATATACATACATACAATTATACACAATAATAATAGGTACTTAGGTAGTTAATAATTCTAGGTAAGTTAATATTTTAGTTTTACTTAGGTACCTATGTGTCTTACGTAATTTGTTTTCGTCTTTTTCTTTTCTTTGGGTCCTTGATGGACCAAACAGGTGAGGTCCCTTTGCTTTCTGCTAAGCAAAGGGAGCCCTTTTGTGTTGGCCGCTGGAGGACCAAATTGCTAGAAATATTGGAGTTTCTGTTTACTCCAGATTTATGGGCCCCAGCAGAGACCCCTAAAACTTGATACTAAAAATCCGGCCTTTGGCCTCCTTTCTGTCTGATTTAGGGGTCATCTGTTCCCATTAATTTGGGGGTCCTCCAGCCGCCAGACGCGCCTGTGGGCTACCGTAGGTCACGACTCGGTAGCCCAATAGCAAAAGCGTGATCATCCAAAACAGACAATCAGCTGAAAGGCCAGCCCCCTGACGGGGTCTCGACTGCAATTAGCAGTTTGCAGTCAGTGCTTGGCTGGCAGTCGGGGAGAGAGGTTGGTCTCTCTCCCCTAATAACTTATAGCTATAGCTTATAGCTTATTATATTAGCTTAGCTTATTATTATATTATAGCTATAATAGCTATAGCCCTATAGCTATAGCTTATAGCTTATTATTATTAGCCCCCTTATTGTCCGTATGTACCCGGGAGAGGTGTGTCTTGCGCCAATTATACGGAGGCCTGGACTACAGCACCTCTCCCCTTCCCCCCCACTTCCCCATAGGGTTTTCTATTTTAGGTTCTGCCAGCCATGCACTCACGTCTCTGGCCGCCCCCGTGAGCCCATATGTCTGCGGACGGCTCACGGGGAGCACTGCTTCTGACCCGGGGACCTTTATGCCTGAAAGGCGGTCCCCGGGTCCCTCCATTATCACTATTTCCCGGGGTCTTCGGACCCCGGAAGACCATTTTTTAACACTTTTCGGGCCTTGCGCCCATTGTTTTCTATATTTGTAACTGTGAGAGTGTGGGCCATTCGCCCCACCCTCTGGGGTATTGCTTGTATCTTCTTTTTCTCCCTTTTGTACACTTTCCCGGGTGATTTGCGAGCAGCCGAACCTCGCAAATCACTCTTATCAAAAAGGCCTTAAAATCGACATTTTTACCATTTTCTGTGTTTTTTCCCAAAAGGCCCTTTTTGGGCCCATTCTACAAATAAACTCTCGTGGGTTTATTTTTAGTCAAAACCCACCCTAAAACCACTAGTTTTATCTCCTTTTAACCCTCTCAGTTTTCACTCCAAAAAACCCAATTTTCACCCCAAAACTAACATAAACTTGGGTAGACAGTTTTAAGGGAGGACCCTCACCTACCCACCTTGAGGAAGGGGAGTTAGGCCACTCCCCGGGAGTAGGTCTTTCAGGTTAGGGCCCCCTGTAACCCCACAGCCGGCAACCAGAGTTGCCGGCCATGTTTCTCATTACAAGTCCACAGCCGCTGTTGTAACCTTGTCTGTTTTAATCATTGCCGGGTAAAACATGAGGTTTCCTAAAACACTCTAAAAGCAGCAAATCCAACCTTTTAAACGCCGTTCAACCTATTTACTATTAAGACGTTAATTGGGAAATACCGGCTTTCCTTTAATTAAAGCTGTCCTTAGCATGTTTTTGTAATAATTGCTGTAACAGCAATTATTGTCCCCGTTGGCTTTTACCTAACACAAACAAAGAAACAAAACAAAACAATACACACGGGTGATCACGTGGGAATGGCCATTTCTGGGCCATTCCCGAAATATAAGGCACTCTCACGCAACCGTAGCTAGTTATACGAATTAGTTAGGCTAATATTCTGGGAATTAGCCCCATTTTTAGCATTGTTAGGATTATGACTTGCATTCTGTTGTATAAATGCGGCTCCTCACGTAAACTCCTCCAGCTGAGGTTGTGAGAGAAGTCAAGTATGCGTGAG
Source organism: Trissonchulus latispiculum (assembly GCA_030248195.1). Taxonomy (NCBI): domain Eukaryota; kingdom Metazoa; phylum Nematoda; class Enoplea; order Enoplida; family Ironidae; genus Trissonchulus; species Trissonchulus latispiculum. The sequence goes on along the minus strand of JASAND010015387.1, from coordinate 22,011 downwards.
GCGCGAATGTTGCATAACTGTGTCTGAATAATTGTGTGAGTGACTGTGAGTGCATGACTGAAACAGTATGCGTGAAATAGTGTAGGTACGATTATATGCGTGTGTCTACTGTCCAAATGAGCGTGTGAAAGTAGTACGCGTGAATCTGTATGAATGAGACTACGTTTGCTGTGTGCTAATAACCGTATGAATGGGACTGCTCATGTAAACCTCTCGCGGAGGTCTTGAGTGTAGTCCATAGGGAAACACCTAGTTAGGCAATAATAACACCAAGCAGTAGTTAGGCATAATAATTAGGGCATCATAAACAGTTAGTTAGGTTAGTAATAACAGTTTAGCTCTATATTAGTCAGTTTAGTAGTTCTAGTTAGCATTAGTAGTCTTAGTTATAGTAACTATAGTTAGCACCAGTAATAACGGTTAGTATCGTAATATTAGTTAGGATTGTTAGTAATTGTTAGTATCATTAGTATGTGCTGTCCGGTTGTAGATTGACCTCCCAGAGGCCCGCGTAAGTCACCTGCTTCAAGGTGCGGGTCCTCTGCAAGAAAGGGGCAGTCTACCATTATCCTGTTAGATTTCTAGGCCCAGGTTCAGAGTGTTGGTAACCTCATTTGCATAATTGCGGTAATATGGTTTAGGAACCCAATAGTAGGTTACCAACCCAGGTTAGGGTTATAATTGTTACCATTAAGTCTAGTTAGGCCTGTAAGGTATGAAATAGGCCTCAGTTAGTATCAAGTAGTTCGTAATGGGTAATAGTCAATAACAATCGGTAGTATTTAACATTATCCTGTTTAGTGGCCAGATTTGGGCCTCAATTAATTATTAGTCGTCAATTATGGCGAATAGGTTACACTTCATATACTGGGTAATACGTAGTAATTAGATTAGGTCAGTTTAGCTGTAGTTTGGTCTGTAATATATGCTGAGTAGTGCATACGTGACTCCATGCCCGTGAGAGGCTCGGTCAGAGCCTCATTTGCATACTTAACCAAGTAGGCCGGAATGGCCCCAAGCTTGGTCCTCTTCGTACGTTTGATCTCCGAAAACGTCAGTTTTCACCTGTTTTCAATCTAAAAGCACAAAAACAACACATTACACGTTACGCAATACACTATTCGGGTCTCAAGCCCGCACGTGAAAGCCAATCGGTCCGGACAATAGTTGCTGGGGTTTTAATCCCCACCACCTCTGTTTCTAATGGGTTTTAACCCATTTGATTCAGGTAGCCGATCAGTCTCTCCGCCAGAAGCGTGTCATCTGCTACTGGAATCTAGTCTGTCAGTCTGTCTAGTTGGAGAAGTCAGTTTGGTCTTGCTATCAGTATCCTGTCTCGCTCAGTCAGTGTGGTAATCAGTTACTTAGTGGATCCGGAAGATCCTGGTTCTTTGTGTCATTTGGAGTCCTGTTCAGTCAGCCCAGTTGAAATATCTGATAAGGTACTTGTTGGACGTACTTTTTTGGTACAGTCTGGGGCGTCTAATTGCGGAGACGACGATACCTGCCTGATTCATTGTTGGGAAACCGTTTGAAACCGGAAAACATCATCTTGTCTTGTAACGTTAAAAAAGAACATGTACAGCGAAAGTGGAACCGCTTACATTTTGATCCTAACAGTTGAAGCTGCCCTATAAAGAAACTGTTGACAATCTACCTGTTGCATTGTTATCATATTGAGATAATTATCTGAGGAAGCCGCTTTTCCGACCATAACCGACACTCTCCCGCCTGTAATTGTCATTACCCTTTTCAGAGACCGGAACTCTCCTCAAAATTCAGTTATTCTGGGCAGTCAATTATACGGAGACGCCAGAGCAAAGCCAACCTCGCTCCCACTCGATTCGGATTATAAACAGTTGTTAATTTAGTATATTGTGTGTGTGTGTGTGGTCCCAAGAGTTATTGTAAGGGACAGAGTCACAATAGAGGCTAGCACAGAGCCTAAGAGTTGAGTTGAGTCGAAGCATATAGGATACCGGTTTAGTTAGCCCATATCAGCACTAGAGTGGGTATTTTAACCTGAAGATTGTACTGTAACGACACCGAAACCGGATAACCAGCCCTAATCGCGAAAGTATCAGTCAAACCAAACCTGAAAGGCAATTCTGGCAGACAGTATCTTGTAATACTGTTATTGTAAAACTATAACTGCAGTGATTCATTGTCCGCTGGAAGTTGGTAAAACTGTGTGTTTATTTTGTAATAATAAATAATTATCCTTTCAGCTGCTTCTTCTTTCGTGTACGTTTCAGAGATCCCCAGCTCTATCCGTATTGAGGTTAGAGTTGAAACGATAGTCGCCCATTGAGACTATAAATCCCGATTCCCCTGCCTAAAACGAACTCACCCCGTTAGACCCCATTTTAGGTCAGCTATTGAGCCCTGATTGTCAGCACACCACTACAGCCGGTGCTTCAATCTAAGCGAAGATTCATCTTTGCGTGCCGACCTTGACTCGTGTCTTGGATCCTGATCAGGTCTAGTCTAGTCTAGCCTAGTCTATTCTAGCCCTAACCAACTACAAACGACCCCGAGCCAAACAGAAGTTTTTTTGAGACACGACCCCCTCCAATACAGAGAAATCCAGCCAAGATCTGACAGAGTCTATTACATACATAATACTAAATGTTTGGAATTTCGACATTACTTTTGGCAAGAAATAAGAAACAAGTTAATTTTATCCTTGCCTTTAAATTTGAGAATGTTCAATTTAAATAATCTATTTATTACCATATTTAGTAGGTGAATATAGTATAAAATCATTTTAACTTGTAAGTCTCTTAACTTTTCCAGCACACCTCATAAGTTCCCAGCGTGAAAGTGTTTAGAAAGCTAAGAGAAAGGCGCTAAGAGGTGGTTATGAGCGAATGTCTAGGAGCAGTTTAAGAGGAGCTTTGTGAGACAGTTTAGGAGCCGCTCATAAATTGCTCGTAAACTGCTCATAAGAGATAAGATAGGAGGGACTAAGGAGCTAGATTTAGGAGCCCTTTGTGAAACGCCCTACAGATGTTCAATGTAAAGGAGACATAAATGTGCACAGCATATGTATAATAGCCGGCTACGCTGCGGCATAGCTGGAAAAATCATATCCCCCTTATTATTCGGTAACTCGGTACGTGTCCAATCTACATTTGGCATGTTAAAATCTCCCATAAGGAAAGTTGGGGATTTTCGTGGAAAAGCAATATTTTTGAGATCGTTTAGCCGGGAGATCACCCGCAAGGCCCCCCGAACGACACCCCCCAGCCAACGTTTTTCAATTTTTATGCCAAAAATCGCATTTTCAGCAATTGCTAATGCCAAAAAGCATTCAACTATGAAGTAATTTTGACATTAGACAGGGGTTTTAAACTCGAAAACTTGACTGCGCACATGTTTCTAAGTCTAAAATAAGGTCAACGTTGAGCCAGAGAGTCCATAAAACCGTTAAAAACGTGTATTTCTCGCAATAATAAATAGCTCAAGCCATAAATTTGGACTTTTTTTGAAAAATTTTGCAGAATTTACCCTAAAAATACCTAATTTTAGGCCAAGTTTTCGTGCCTACGGCGCGACTACCCCCCCCCCTGGGGGGGCCCAATAAAGTTTGGGGGTTGTCAAAATGGGTGGGGAGTTACCCCCCTCAACCCCCCCCCCCTAATTACACCTATGGGGAGGAGTGAGCTCTTGAAATTTAGTGGTCGACCCCCGAACTGCGATGGGGTACCCCCCGAACCCATTAGTTGGGACCTCAGAAAATCCAAAAATGGCCTAACATTGTGTATAAAATTTTCTGTATTTCAGCCATTGGTTTTTTGGGGCGCCCCTTTTTAGACCCCCCAAACGCCCCCCTCCCCCAACGACACCCCCCCCCCCCCAACCACCCCCAAAACGTTTCTCAATTTTTATGCCAAAAATCGCATTTTCAGCCATTGCTAATGTCGAAAAACATGAAATCATTAAAACATTTTAACATTGGACAGTGCATAAACTCGAAAACTTGATTGTCAACATGTTTTTGAGTCCACAATAAGGTCAATAATTTGAGTTTAGAAGTCCATAAAACCGTTATAAACGCGTATTTATCGCGTACTTTAAACGTGTACTTCTATTTCTCAATAATAAACACGTTAAGCCAAAAGTTAAACCAAAAAAGGGAAAGTAAAGTGTATATAGTGCTTTGTTGCTGGAGGAACGGTTCTTGTAGGATGTTTATTGTAACGTAGTATGCCGTAGCATTGTAAAACCGACGCTTTATGATTATGAAAATTCTTCTTTTTCTACCCCTCCCCAGACCCCAGATGTTTTACTTACCCTCCTCAACTTCCCGCTATACCTCTCATTTCAGAGGCCGAACACCAAATTTTCAAAATTTACTCTCCCCCCCCAAGGCCCAAAGTTCTGGGAAACTATGAGGAGGGGTAGCCGAAAGTTGGGGGGAGGGTATGTCAAAACATCTTGGCGGGGGAAATGTCTTCAAATGTTTTCGGGGAGGTGGTACGTATATATACATACTCCCCAAAGGAAACTATGAGTAGGCGTAGGCAGAATCATAGTTTCCCTGGAACATTGGGTCTGGGGGGTAAATCTTGGCCGACCTCCGAAATGTGATGGGGGTACCCCCCAACCCCCCCCCCCCCAGAATTCGGACCTCGGAAATTTTGAAAAATTGCCAAAAAATGCAAAATGCTCTCTAATGTAGCCCTTTTTCATCACAATAAGGCTTGCTTTTAACGTTTTCGGCGTTTTTGCAACTTTTTAAAGCTATTTTTGGTAAAAGTTTTAGAAAAGTTTTTCAAAAAATGACCATTTTGGCCAAATTTAGCTAACTTTTTGGGTCCAAAAACCGTTGGGGGGTTCCACTCGAAACCCTTTTCTAGAAAACAATTAGAAAACTCAATGATAATTTTTTCTAATTATTTTTTTAATGTTTTCTGAAAATTTTTTAACTATTTTAGCTATCTCATTGTTTTCTAATTATTTTCTAAACTGAAGGTGTCCATTTTCTAATTTCTAGATTTCTTCTAATTAATTTCTCATTGTTTTCCTGGGGTTTTTTACTGGGGGAGGGCGGGGTGGGCGCCCCCCCCCCCACTTTTTGGGTCCCCCCACTCGACCTCGCCCCCCCCCCACTCGTTCCCCTCCCCACTTTTTTGGGCTTCCCCCCCACTCACCCTAAGGTGCCCAGAAAATGCCAAATTTTTAGGTTTTTTTGTCAAAATTTTCAAAATTTTTGCCGGCTTCGCCAGAAATTTTTGGTAAAAAATCGCCTATTTTGGTGCCAAAACTTAATTTTTGAGCACCTTTAAGCTTAGTTATAACAGTATATGCAGAAAACAGGCTGTTTATACGGTATTTTTGGCATTTCTAGCCCATTTTATCCCCCCCACGGTGGGACCTCCCCCCCACTAGTGGGGGGGGGGGGCGTCCCCCCACTCTTCCCCCTACTTATTTTTGCCTAAAAAACCCCAGTTTTCTAATTGATTCATATTGTTTTCAGGAAAAAATGTCGATTTTTCTAATTATTTTCTAAATAATTTCTTATGTTTTCTAAAATGTTTCTATTGTTTTTGTTTTCTAATTGTTTTCTGAAGACTTGCTATGCATAGGTGTATATAATTGGTGGGGTTGGGGGGAAACCCCCCCCCCAGCCATTTTTACAAACCTCCCAAAAATTCTTGAGGGCCCCCGGTCTTTTTAAGGTCAATTCGCTGTTTTTAAGCTTAAAATGAACTTATAAACGCATAAATTAGCTAAACATTGAGAAAATATATTTGAGCATTTGACCTCAAAAACTTAATTTTTTGGCGCTTTTGGGCATCGCACTCCCCCAAAAACGTAGGGGAGTTCTTGCCAAAAAGTGGGGGGAGGCTCCGAAAAGTGGAGGGAAGCCAATAAGTGGGGGATCCCCACCCCTCCCCCATGAAACGACTTGTGGGCCAGGGGCCGTTAAAGGCTATAGGAGGCTAACTCCACGAGTAGGTAATCCGGTTAGTTATTTATTGTACTGAGCAAGGTGCCTCGGCGAGGTCCTGTTATTCAAATAGTACACAAGGTTAATAAAAGAATAGTCCTTCGGCGAAGGCCTGATTAGTAGTGTTCTCTTGAGAACCAGGTAGTACGACAGGTCGCTCTTGGGTAGACATTGCACTATGTCAGTTAATTAAGTAGAGTTGCAGGCCGTTTGAGTAGAGCGCAGCATGTGCTGCCACAAGTTGCAAGAAAGAAAATAGTGTGGTGAAAGGCAGTTACAGAACTAACCCAAAAACGATCTGTGCACAACCTTTTAAAGACTGAAAAGCGCCAAAGGCAAATCTACAGAAAAGTTTCAAAAATACAAAAGTGTTACGCTCTAATTGTTTTAAGGCTGGTACAAAGTCAAAAACAATCTTCTTTAACGTTTGTCAAAATATTGACGTAATTCGTCGTTCCCTGCCCCTCCTGTTTTGGATGATTCCAAAGATAGGGAGGCAGTCCGACGGGCAATAATACCCAATGCTTACGAAAGTATGGCGACGCTACTCCCGGTACCGGAGCATGATCTTGGTGGCTTCAGAAATAGAGCCCGCAAAGGCCGGACAGTTGAGTAAGGCATAAATACCTTCCAAGAGTTGAAAAAGTGCCTGAACGGAGAAATGTTCCACGGGAGTCAAGCAGTCTAGGCGCCGCGCAACGTCGTGGGAAAAGGGAGGATTGGAATTAGGGTCCTCACCCAAAAGCAGAGTACCCAACCGTCGGTTGAACGGATGTCGGCAAGAGTAGGCATACCGAAATACCGTCCAGGAGGTGAGTGCCTGGAGAAAAAGCAAATTGTCCTCCCGCCCATTCAGAAGCCCATAGAGCTGGAACAGAAGAGAAGCCGATAAGGGCTCCAGTTTGGAGGGTAACTGATTGGAGGCCCAAGGAAGAGTCAGTGTCGGGTCTAGGGAAGCCTCCTGTACCCGGGCAATGAGGGGTCGGAAAGTAGAATGGAAATACTGAGGGCGATTAACGTTGAAGGGATTCAATGAAAGTTCCACATGGTGATCCAGAACGTGTCCCTTCACCTTGGAATAGATGATACAGTTCTTCAAATGACCGGGAACCACCTCGGTCAAGTATTGCGCACCATTTTTAGCATATCTGGGGTCACTACGGGATTCGGTAGTCAGACAGCTGATATGAAAACAATGGAGGCAGACCAAACACCGACAAGTCAGGAGAACACAAGTATCCTCGGCACAAATCTCACACTCTACCTTGGCCGGTCTAGGGCAAAAACCATGACAGAATGAGGACAGTAGGTTATTATGGTCTTCTCGCAAGAGACCACACTGGAAACAGAGCTCGCACAGACATGGCCGTGTAGTGCAATTGCAGACGGGGCATCGCTCCCGCGATGAAGAGGTGCTCGGAAGTTCCCGCGGTGGTAGGACAGGCATGAGGGGTCCAGGACTAGGTTTAGAAGAAGCGACAACGCCACCAGTGTCAAGCGCTTCAAAATACAGTTCGCCCTCTTCGGTGTCGCTCCAACGAGGGGTAGGAGGAGCAGGAGACCCTCTAGAAGGAAAGTCGTCGTGGAGAACACCGGCAGGTCCCGGAGGGTTAGAAATCACTGGGGTTGTGGGCGTTGGAGTCGCGAAACCCACATAGGTACATGATTGACTTGCAGGTGCTGGCTTCTCGGCCGCAGAGCGCACGTCAGCCGATGTCGTCGTCCAGTACTGGTGTTCAGGTTCTGGTGGGGGTCACAGAAGGGGAAACCAAGGAGATTTCGACGACTGACCGTACCGGGCGAAATGGGGCAACGCCCGCCTACATCGGTGCTGGAGCATAGCCTGCAGTTCCCGGAGCCTGGCTGACAGGCTGGCGCCCTGGGCCATGCGGATTAAGTGCAGGCGACTTAAACCGTGGGCAGAGCCTGGGTAACACCAATTGGACCCACACCGCCATAAGATAACGCAGGAAAGTAGAGCTGATGGTGTAAACGAGGAGTAGGACCAAAGTAGTTTAACCCCGGCGGGGCATTTTGGTGCACGGATAGGCCAAAGGAGTGGCCGCAATCACACTAATTGCGGGCCTCAAAACCATCAGTACCGGATAAAGTCAGATTTTTGATTCGCCCACAGTGTTGGCAAACAGTTGAAAGGGTGAAGATGAAGCTAATTAACAAAAATTTCAGAATTTTACAGAAGGGAGAGGACAGCATGGCGATGTTTTAGCAATCCGGTAATGTAGTTGAAAAGAACGTTGTAGCCATGTCTGTGCAGCGCTAAAAGATTACACTCAAGCAAATTACGGGGTCACACACATTTGAAACGGTGAAACGTTTAAAGCAATTTTAAATAGTTATTAAGTTCACCTGCCTACACAACACATGCAGGGCGTTTACGCTGATATTTAATCATCAGACGATTTAAAAATGTTCTACGGGGATTTGTTCTATAAAGAGATTAATAGCGTGAGTATATCACATGGTTGGCGAAAAGTTTATAACAAGGCAAGAAAAGATCACGCTGTAACTACGAAAGTATGTATGTCGTAGCAAAACTGCACTTGTTGGCAAATGTGCACATTTGCCAGTCATTTTGGACAAACTGCACTTTCTCCAGCTGAAGGCTGGACAAACTGTTCTAGCAAGCGCGCATGTGCAGTTTTGCCAATTTTCACTGGCAAAACTGCACTTGTGAGCGTCTCAGTCAGTTTTGCCAACTCAACGTTGGCAAAACTGAGGGACGTTTAAAACAACGCTGATTGATGAAACCTTCCTTTTTAATGATGCACAAAAATAGGGGTCGTGGTAGAAATCTTAATCGTTTGATAAATTTGGCCACCGCTATTTTAATTTGAATCTGTCAGTTTCTCTGTTGTTTGGCCTTTTTCGATTTATTTTTTAGAAAAACTAGAAATTAGCAAACAAGTATTTTTGAGCAACGCGAACAAACAACTTCTTATTTGTTAATAAAAATTTAATTGAATTGAAATTGAAAGTTAACTATTTAAATTGAATTTAAGTTGAATCTTCAATTTTGAAATTATTTAATTATTTATTTATGTATTCGTGAAAAATTTATTTGATATAAACCCAGTTTCATCATTTAGGCTTTCTTCATTTTATTTTGAAATTTCACTTTCAATTTCAAACATTTGAATTTCGTTTTTACATAGTTTTACATTTTGAATTTACATTTAGATTTAGTTTTCCATTTAGACGCAAATTAAAAGAATTTTAGAGAACTTTTCAAGCACATAATTGACAGTTGACAATTGACAACACAAAATTGACAATTGAAGAAACTTCCCCATAGAAATTTAAATAACAGTTGCCGAATTATTAAAACTATTGAAAATTTTCACCATGACCCCTATTTTTGTGCAGTATAAAGAGGGAAGGTTTCATCAGTCAGCGTTGTTTTAGACGCTCCTCAGTTTGGCCAACGTTAAGTTGGCAAAACTGACTGAGACGCTCACAAGTGCAGTTTTGCCAGAGAAAATTGGTGAAACTTGACATGCGCGCTTTCTGGAACAGTTTGTCCAGTCTTCGGCTGGAGAAAGTGCAGTTTGTCCAAAATTAATGGCAAATGTGTACATTTGCCAACATGTGCAGTTTTGCTACCACATGTACACTGTTAGAATAGAATAAAGTAAGGGAACGAGGTAAGTGTCCTCTTGAATGTCTGGAGAACGGGACACGGACCATGACATGGAAAGTTAATATAGTGTTGGTTCAAATCACACATAAAGACAATATACTAATTTTTGATTTTATTTTTTTAGATTAAATTAAGAGTCGTACATAGTAGGACCAAGAGTACATAATATAAGAGTGTGCCACTAAGCACACTCTCTGTTATCAGAGCAAAAACTATGCTCTGCTCGCTAACGGCCCACCCTTCCCCTCAAATTAGACCCTTCACTTCAAAGATTTTTGAGCGCTATGTTTATGTTCTAAAGCTCGAAGCAGGCACAAAATTCGCGCACGCACTGCTTGTATTTTCGAGCTTAAGCACATAAACATAGAGCGAGTGAGCGTACCCCGGGGTACTGGTACTGGTACCTCGACTAGGTACTGATTTGCGGGGGGGGGATCACTAGGGTCTGATTTGCGGGGGGGGGGGTGGGCCGTTAGCGTGCAGAGCATAGTTTTTGCTCTGATAACATAGAGCTTGCCTAGTGGCATACTCTTATATTATGTACTCTTGGTAGGACGTAGAAAATGGTTATTTACACAGGCCGATACCGGTCCGGAGGTTGTCGTAGTCGGGTAGGATACCTTGGGTTTGGGCTAGCAACCGGCGTTTCTTGAGGTAAGCATCAGGAAGATCAGAAGCAGTTGTATATGTCTCACGACTTGTGCGCCGTCGTTGATCGCCGGTTGCAAGATGTTCTTCTTCCTGTTCTTCCTCATAACGTCTATCCTGGCGATAGCTGTCTGTCCCCTCAGCGATTGCTGTTCAAATGGTTGACGATAGGATTTTACACGGTTACTATGCACCACCTGCGGTTTTCTCTGCTGTGATCAACCGTGCAAAGGAACAATGGTCACATCCGGAGGATGCACTGCAACGATTTCATAGGGACCTTCCCACTGCAGTGCCAGCTTCCTTCTCTTAGGGAAATATGTCAACACGATATCCCCTACATTCCAATTTGGGGTACTAGCTCCAGGATCATAATACCGCTTCTGCTTGTCTTGAGCCACTTGAATACAGTCTGAAGCGATGCTCCACACAGCTCTAAGCTGAGAGGCTAGCTAGCTAGGCTAGCAAAAGTAGGCTCATCGATGTCTCAAAGTCACCTCAGGTGGAGCTAGAGCTGCATCAATAGGCATCAATGGTTGTCGACCATAAATCATCCGAAATGGGGAAATTTTCGTACTGTCTTGTTCAGCGCTTCGATAAGCAAACAATACCAATGGCAAGTAGACGTCCCGGTCAGTATTGCCAGTATTCACATAGCTTGTCAACATCCCAATGAGGGTACGACTGAATCTTTCGACCAAGCTATCACAATGAAGGTGGTAAGGCGACGTAGACACTTTAGCGGTCCCACAAAGAGCTAGCGCCTCTGCCAGTAGCTCTGACATGAAATTAGTGCCCCGATCCGAAAGAAGTCTTCTAGGCGCCCCATGTCAGCACAAAATATCGGAAATATCGGTGACAAAGACCTTGGCAACTGTCTCAGCAGTCTGGTCGGGAATTGCTGCACACCCGGGTATTTGGTAAAGTAATCCATGAAAACGATTACATATTTCATTCCGGACTGAGAAAGAGGAAGCGGTCCAAGGATATCCACTCCAACACAGTCAAATGGACCTCCAATTGGAATAGGGACCATTGGAGATTTCACTTTGAAGGCTGGCATTTTTCGCGCTTGACAGGCATGGCAGGATTCACAATATTTCTCTACATCCGCATGCATAGTTGGCCAAAAGTATTTCTCTAACAACCGGGAATAGGTTTTGTGATAGGCAAAGTGAGCGTCCATTGGCTGATCATGATAAGTTTCAAGCAAAACAGCTCGACGAGACCGTGGGATGGCGATTTGTTCCCGCAGCACACCCATTGGTGCGAGTTTGGGGTACAGATGAATGAGAACCCCGTCCTTAATCGCGTAGCGTGGAGATGCTAAGACCACAGCTGCCGCTTTTTTCTGTTCATTGGGCAGGCTACCATCCTTTAGATATGATATTAAATCTTTAAAATCAGCATCCAAAGCCTGCTCTCGTATTATCTGACGTAATTCTTCGTCACTTTCTTCACACACTTGTTCCGACACGCGAACTGGTGGTGGAACGGTTGAAACTGCCGTTTTTCCTGGATGACAACGAGATAACGCATCAGCTACCCTGTCACTCTTTCCAGGTTTATGTCGCACGTTATAATTAAACTCTTGCAGAGTCATGGCCTATCTAGCAATCTTGCCTGATGGAGATCTAGTCGTCAGTAACCACCGCAGTGCTGAATGGTCAGTTACCAAGGTGAAGAAGTGTCCGTACAGATAATGCCGGAAGGACTTAACTGCGTGGATGACTGCAAGGCATTCCTTTTCAGTCGTGTGAGTTTCTTTCCGCATTGTTAAGCGCAGGGGAGACAAAAGACACAGAGTGTTCACCATCATCCTTTTCCTGGGCAAGAATTCCGCCTATGCCAATGTCACTCGCGTCAACCGTAACAATAAAAGGTTTTGAGAAATCTGGATACATAAGTATGGGGAAGGTAGTCAACTTTTCTTTAAGAGTTGTGAAGGCTGATTCGCATCCTTCAGTCCAATTGAATTTCACATTTTTCTTGGTCAAATGATGTAATTCATCCGCGATCCCAGCAAAGTCTTCTATAAATCTCCGATCCGATAGTAGGAGCAAAGCCCAATGAAGGAGCGAAGCTCAGTCACATTAGTTGGTCTGGGTAAATGTCGTATCTTATCAACAGTTTCCGGATTGGGTTCAATTCCACGAGCTGATATCTGACGTGCAAGGTAGATGACTTTTTCCTTGCAAAACGTGCAATTACTCAATTTGAGAGCTAAATTAGCTTCCCTTAGGCGAAGGAACACCTTCTCCAAATCTTGTAAATGATCATCAAAGGTGCGAGAAAACACCACAATATCATCAATGTAGGCCAAGCATATCTGCCACTGTAATCCCGATAGAACGATATCAACGAGCCGCTGAAAAGTAGCTGGGGCATGGCAGAGGCCAAACGGCATGACAGTGAACTCATACAACCCATAAAGAGTTGTGAAAGCAGTCTTTGGAGCATCCTCCTCTGCCATTTGAATCTGCCAATACCCGCTTGCCATATCAAGTGTAGTAAAGAATGCAGCATTTCCCAGGGCATCAAGGATTTCGTCTATCCTCTTCAAAGGAAAGACATCCTTGCGCGTAATGGCATTTAGTTTTCTGTAATCAATACAGAACCGTAAGGTGCCGTCCTTCTTTGTAACCAGAACTACAGGCGAAGCCCACGGACTGGTACTAGGGCGAATAACACCTTGATTGAGCATTTTCTCCAGATGGTCTTGGACGACTTGTCTTTGAGCTACAGGAATGCGATATGGCTGTTGTTTTACTGGTTGAGCATCCCCTGTGTGTAAATATGGTGTTCGACCCAGTCCGTTTTTCCCAGTCGAGCGTTTGTCACGAAACAGTCAGTAAAGCTGAGCAACAAAGCCAACAACTGGTTTTTCTGCTCCTGCGTGAGATTTGCATCAGCCAAATTGAGTTCCTTAGATACCCAATGCGTTGAATCAGTGATGGTGGGCGAAAGGGCCTTATCAGCATATCCGAGTTCTACCACATCTGACGCCCCCACCAAACAGTTCACGTAATAAACTGCTTCTCGTCGCTTAGTTTCCTGGCATGGTTCTACAGTGCCCAGAAAAGTATTGGCATAGATCACTACTGCGTGTGATGTAGGGTTAAGTACGCGAACTGCTATAATCGAGCCATGTGCTATCGATGGTAATAGCGCTCTAGCAGCGTAGAGATGCAGTTTCTCAAAATTGCCAAGGTGTGGTTCGAATATTCCTGACCCATCGAAGCCATTTCTCAGATAAGTACAAGGTACCAACATTTCTGACCTGGGTGGCACTACTGTCCGCTCCGCAACTATCAATTCAGGGACTCTTATCTTATCCCTAATTATCCTCAATTCTTATCCCTAATCAGATCAGACGTAGAGTTTGGTCTCCCAAACGGACAGTACGTTTACCAAAATTTAACTGGACTGTTCTGAATCTTCGTAACATGTCCAAACCGATGATCATCGTATGGGTCATTGATGTGGTAACATAAAGTTCTTGTTCAAAGCTGATGGTACCTAGATGCGTGGAAGAAACAATTTGTAACTTCGAAATGTTTATAGTAGCAGCAGTTAATTCCTCCTCCAGGATACCACCACTCTAGCTCCTTATCCGTCTCATAAAGATCGCCGATGTTGGTTAAGGGTCCTTCATTGCATTTATGCCACTCTTTCATACTGCAACACTCATCTGCATCCACCTGCAAATTAATTTCTTACCGTATACTTTATGGTGATCACCGAAGAAATACGTCATGACTTCCTTTTCTTGTTTCACCTTCGTGCACTTAAAGGCCTTTGACTTATATTGAACATAATTCCGTTTATACAGAAGGACATCGGTGGACAAGGGCTGTGAATCTGGATCTGTAAAAGCAACTTGACATTGGAGCGGTTCTGGCAACTTCCAGAAGGTTTTTCCTTCGTTGGACAAACAGAGCATAGGATTGTCTGGAGCTATCAGAACGTTATCAGCGTTCACATTTCCTATGAACACTGCCAATGACAGCAGAAGAACTGTTATAAAAGGAGTCAATGAAAATTCCGGTATGAGCCTGGTTACCTTTGAATCTGTGACGGCGGTCGCCTTGAGAATTCTGGTCGCTGATTCTTGCCAGACTTAGTTGAATGCCGTGACTTCACCTTATTCTCCATCACCCAACCACCAGGACAGCCTGACATAGAGACAGCGCTGAGATGAGCAGTTTCAGACGGGCGGTCACGACTTCTATCGCCCGTTAGTTGGGCTACCAAACGTTGGTTTTGCTCCTGCAATATCGCATTGGTTTCACGTTTTTGTGTCAAGGAAGCTAGGAGTTGACTAGGTGGCTGATTGTGCTGATTCCAGGTGGCCCAATTTGCGACAGAATCAGGTTCAATTGACCTGGGAGTCCCGGAGGATACAGCGTTGACCCGACGTCTGACAACTGGGGACTGTCCCATGGGAGGGGGCATCCGGAGCACGCTCGGTCTAGAATTCCCATTCCCCCTACCTGCTCCGCCATTCTCTCGGTTGGCTAAAAACCGCTGAGGTGGGGATTGTCGTTGTCGACACGCAGCAACATAATGCCCAGGCCGGCTACAGTAGTGACAAATTGGTCTGGCGTCTGTCGTGAACCTCCTTTAGCCCTGATCACGAGCCTGTTCTGGTCGACTTCGGTTCCCAGCACCTTGGTCTGGCCGTCTGCCAGCCACTTCCTGTGTTAGTTGCTTCATCTGCCGTTGCAGTTGTTCCATGGCTATTTCCAAATTGACCATGGCCGACGATTCAGGCATAGGCATAGGGGCAGTTGTAACACCCGAAACCGCTCCGACAGCAACGTGATACGGCGGATCCATGGGATATTAAATTCCTGTTGCGCCAGTAGAGATGGTAGGCTGAATCGCTTCCAGCGCTTCTAGCTGTTGAGCCTTCTGCACCGCTTCTTGAAAGTTTGCCGGATTCAACGGCAAGAGGGCTCGCTTATAATAAGGATTCAAATTTTGCAGAAAACTCCGAAATACTAGTGTGTCTTTCGCATCGGAAGTCAGATCTGGATAACCGTCGTCCACGAGCTGCTGGAGGTGCCAAGCGAAATCTGCTATTGATTCGTTGGGTCGTTGTTGACGAGACGCCAGGTTTAAACTGGCTAACATGACAGTTTCCTTCCTTTCCAACAATCTCGTCAGTTCCGTCTTCAGTTGTTGATAGTCGAGCTTAATGGCTGGATCAAGTTCTTCATATTTCCGTCGGGCTTGCTTACGCATGTACACTGGGATCATCACAGCCCTGAGCATCTGTAACTGAATCAAACGTAACAAACACTCCTTGATCTTCTCTCCTGGCATGCCGTAGAACACGGAAAGAATATCCTTTGGCATGGTGAGCCTGCTAACTTGTGGATTCGCTAGAGCCATAGGATTGGGTGGTGCTAGTTGATCAAGTTCCTGTCGAAAGGCAACTATTTGAGTTACGGGATCTGTTTGCTGAAGCTGGGTAACAAAGTTCAAATCCAAAAGGCCAATATCCGACTGGACCTTGCTAACTTGGGTCCCAAAAGACGAGAGACGTTGGTCGAGACTGGAGTCTAGAGTTTGAAGCCTTGCCTGGATGTCGGAAAGACGTTGACTAAACGCTGAAAGATTAGTTCTGTCCTGATGAATCTGGTAAGCCTGATTTCGCAAATGCAATTGGACTTCGTCCAAACTGAGCAACCGATACTCTGGATCACTAGGGTCTTTCAAAGGTCGTACACTGGCTGAAGGTTGAGGAGCTGACTGTCCTGTCGAGGCGCCTTGTTCAGGGTTCGTCGTTGAGCCTGACGTAGCGGTAGTAGTGGACTTCCCTGTCTGTGGAGGGGCTCGTGACAAGCACACTCACTATTTCCTGAGCCGATGATCCCATCACGCTGCCACCAATGAAACGACTTGAGGGCCAGGGGCCGTTAAAGGCTATAGGAGGCTAACTCCACGAGTAGGTAATCCGGTTAGTTATTTATTGTACTGAGCAAGGTGCCTCGGCGAGGTCCTGTTATTCAAATAGTACACAAGGTTAATAAAAGAATAGTCCTTCGGCGAAGGCCTGATTAGTAGTGTTCTCGAAGAGAACCAGGTAGTACGACAGGTCGCTCTTGGGTAGACATTGCACTATGTCAGTTAATTAAGTAGAGTTGCAGGCCGTTTGAGTAGAGCGCAGCATGTGCTGCCACAAGTTGCAAGAAAAAAATAGTTTGGTGAAAGGCAGTTACAGAACTAACCCAAAAACGATCTGTGCACAACATTTTAAAGACTGAAAAGCGCCAAAGGCAAATCTACAGAAAAGTTTCAAAAATACAAAAGTGTTACGCTCTAATTGTTTTAAGGCTGGTACAAAGTCAAAAACAATCTTCTTTAACGTTTGTCAAAATATTGACGTAATTCGTCGTTCCCTGCTCATGCGCAGTCTTACACTCACTAGAAAATGCCAGTACTATGGAGCACGCTGCGCCATCCTATGCGTTCAGATTTGGTGGATTTTGCTTACCTGGCTTTCTAGAAGCTAATACCCTAAAAGCGTCATTTCGCTGCTGGAGGACGCAGTACAGGCTTAACTGTGGATTTTACAGCCAATTCCACGTGAAAAAACCAGACTCTACCCGATAGCTAATATATAGCGATAGCGAAAGTGCCGTGCCGGCCGAGTGGTTAAGGCGTTCGACTTCGGATCCGATAGTCCGCTCCGGTTCGAATCCCCGCTGCCACAGGCTTTCAGAAATCCCCTTGAGCAAGGGACTAAGCATATATCGCCGTGGGCTCTAGCCAACTCCGCTATCCATCCTTAATTGGTCGGTAAATGGGTAAGGTAACAGGAGACTGTGTAGGCATCTGCACTGAGGAGCCTTTATATCAGGTTTTTTCAAAATACAACCTGTGTTTTTTGTGTTTTTTAAAAAAATGTGTGTTTTTTAAAAATTTGTGTTTTTCCTGAAATTAGCTTTTCGCAGTATTAACACGTTTTTAACGGTTTTTGCAGCATTTATAACTATATTTAGCATTTTTCGCTTGTTACAGAAGAAATACAAAACATATATTGCTTGCTTAGTCTTTGTAAACGATATTTCAATGTTCTGAAAGTTAAATATTTACGTTGAAGACGTCTTTTTGCGCTACAATGGCGGGTCTGGGGGGCGGAGCCCACCAGACATTGAGAATTTTTTGAAAATTGTACTTTTTGGTCTGAAATTCTTCAAAAATTTTCGACAGTATATTTTATTCCTGTGATTTCTTGAATTTGGAAATATAATTTCGTAGAATAATATGCCCATACAGTCCCCAAATGGCAGCGTTGTTTAGAATAATGAAGGCTACACTAACACTATTGCCCATTCGAAACACAAGTAAAAACAGGAATATAGATTAGATTTGCGCCGAAGGCGAAAAATGTTTTGGAAAAACTTAAAAATTATGCTTAAAATCTGTAAAAATTTGCTCCTTCAGGTGAAAATTTGAGTGTGCTTTTTAGTGTGTTTTTTTAATTATGTGTGTTTTTCTAAAAAAAGTGTGCGAAAACGCAATAAAAACAAAAAAAACAGTGATTTATATCCAAGACTTCTGCTTTGTACGGAATTTCATTTTGTTTTTTCAAGATTAGTGTGACTGGATACATGTCTGGATGAATGTGGTCAAACTTTCCTTTATCATTAAAAATTGTCAGATCATCCATGTATCTGAATACAAAATACAAATTTAGAGCCGTTTTTCAATCTTTCGAAGCCAGTACTCTTTTCATAAAAGCAAACTCACAGTTAAACGAAAATAAATTTACTAAAAAAGGGGCACAATCTGTACCCATCGGAACTCCGATGTTTTGGAGACAGATTTTATTACCAACTCTGAAGTATGTATTGCTTACGATGCATTTTATATACCGCATTAGAGTAACTTTATCAATGTAATTGGACAGTCTCGCGTTATTACTCCATAGTTGCTTTGCATTTATTAGCCACCATTCCAGAGTTTGCCATAAACTTTTCTAATAAGTTGAAAAATTGATTAAAAATGTCGTCATGGGCTAATGAAGTATACATTTCTGTAAAGTCTTAAGTAACGACAGTGTTAGCCGAATATTTCTTATTTACAACTTTTATTGCATCGATAATCTCTTTAGAATTCTCAATTATCCAGAATAGCTTTATTCTATATTTACCGTTTCTCTCGATTGCTTTACAATAGTTCTTTACTTTTTTTATAAATTAATTTTAAACAGTTAGAAATTGTGCGGGAAAGGGGTTTCAAAAACGCCTTCTTACTAGAAATTATAAGTCGAAACTTCGTAGGAAATTTATAAAATTTTGGAATTATTTGAATAAACGGTAAGGAATCTTCATTGACAATCACATTTAATCCATATTCGCGAAGGATTTTTTCGGATAACTGCAAATGTGTAATGCTCTCATAAGAATAATGAGGTATATACTTTATTAATGTACCCTATTTCCTTCAATATTTGACGTATATAAAATTCTTTACAAATTATGCTAAAGTTTTGGGAAGCTTTATCAATAACTGTTATAACAAAGCGCTTCTTTAAACTATTTAAATACTCCTGTGCTCTCTCAGAAAACTTTTCGGGTAAAAATAATTTTGAATTTCTGTTTTTATTGACAAATTGTAAAATATTTTGCTTGCAATACATTATCACTTTCCTTTTCCATTCTAAATAATCCAGTTTATTTCCTCGAAATTTCGTTGTGTACTTATTAATAAAATTTGATAAGCCAATTTTAATTGAATATATGTATACACTTTTTAGCATCAATTTGTCTGTATTTTGGCCCCTTTCTCATCAAGTTTCGCAATTCAGAATTTTCAACAACATTCAAATCACCAGTAATTATATGCTTACGGTGTGTATCCATAAACTTAGACGTACTGTAGCTACAAGCTATAATAGCCTGCAGCATTTCGTCTATATTTACGTCCATTATAGCATTTCTATAATTAAAGATAAACGAAGAAATTGGCTTATCATACGAATAAATCACCATTGGCGTTGAGTAATCAAAATCTGGTGCATTCCATTCGGTAGAGTATTTATTGAAAATATTTTGAAAGTTTATAATATCCATGAGATTGTTATTAAAATGGAAAAATATTTTTGGCCTCTGTTTTTTCATAGTAAAAGTTTGTTTTTATTATTTTCGAGTTTGGCTCTAACTATATCTCGGAACAGCTCAGTTATGTACGTTTCTTTGCAATCCAAAAGATCATAGTACATCATCTTGATCATATGTTTAGGTTTTGTGAAGATAAGAGAAATAATTTTAGATCGAAATGTTTTCATTTCATTTTGATACAAAGCAATAGTTTCGTCTACAAATTGTATTACTTCACTCATACTCCATTTTTATTCCTGCTGGAGCAGGAATGCATAAAATAAGTTTTCGCTATGTTTATAGTGTATTTGCTCTATTTCACCACATCAGGGCCCTATCTTTAACACAGGGCTAGTATAGGGCACTTTTTTGCAAACTGTAATTTATGCAAATTAGGTTAGCAGCTATTTATGCGACCGAATTTCCCGTCTTCTCGCAGTTGTCAACTGTCAGCAATCTAAAAGGTTGCACATTTTTGGGCGCAACAGTACAGCTTGGGATCTCACTCAGGCGCATTAGGGACACAAACAATACCCAGCTGCAGCTCAACTGACCTGAACTAAAAAACTGAAAAACCTTTTTCTTAGACAATACCAACGAAATAAGAAACACCACAAAGAATTAAAGGTCATTGTTTATGGGAATTATTGCTTTTATCTCATCATAAAAAGTTAGACAAGCTAGAAATGGATGACCTGTAATTATCACCGTACTGTATCAATTCAATATAGTAGTTCACTAAAAATTTCATAACACTGAACTTCGTGTTTTGTTCATCAACTTGACATTAAAATAGGTACTTAATTTGTTCTCGTCTAGTGTTAATCGTTAAATAGGTGAGCTCTGCTATACAACTGTCAGCAAGCAAATGCTGGAAGAGTAGTAAACTGAGTTGTCTTGTTCTATGTTCTAGTTTGTGATATTTACAAAAATGGAAACAATTGGAAGAAGTAATATATTAGGGCTGCTTAAAAACAATTGAAGACAATTTTGAGCATTTCCTATTGAAATTCATAAAGGTCTACGAAGGAATATTGCCCCCTTTGGGGCCTACTTGTTTATAGTACTAGCAGGGCGTTTTTACCTCTTACCCTATGGAGGCCATACCTCCTAGCACGAGTGTGAAAATGCAGGTAGTCGACCCCCGAAATGTGATTGGGGAGTATCCCCACCCCTTTTCGACCAACTAAGGGTTAGGGGGGGGTCGCCCTCCCCCGATTTTTTGACACCCCCCTAAAATTTTTTGCTACTCCTCCCCCCAAATTGATTTTTTGAGACCCAAAAAGTTTGGCCGAAAGATAGTGTTTTGAAAACCCTGTTTCTAAAATTTTGAAACGCTGAGAGACCTCGCCCCACTTAGAACGCTGCAGACTCGCCTACAACGATAAAACGACCTTATTATTCACCCCCCCAAGGCTGAGTTCAGAACATCTCTCCATAGTTTCCCCTGGGGGGGGGAGTGTGGTATGTCCCCCCAAAATTTTCGACCAACTTTACCCCCCCCAGATTTTTTGACTATCCCTCCCCTCCCGCCTCCCCCCACTTTTGGTTCCCCCCCCGAACCCCCCAGCACTTTAGGCCAAAAAGTTAGCTAAATTTTGCTAAAAAATGGCCATTTTTTGAAAATGTTTCTCAAATGTTGGCTTAAAATCGGTTTAAAACGGTGTAAAAAAAAACGCCTAAAACGATAAAAACAAGCCTTGTTTTGACATAAAAGCGTTAAAATACAGAAAATTTTGCGTTTTTAGGCCATTTTTTTGAATTTTCTGAGGTCCGAATTTTGGGGGTTCGGGGGGGGGGCGGGGGGTACTCCCCATCACATTCGGGGGTCAACCACCAAATTTTCGAAGTTTGCCCCCCCCCCCAACCAAAATTTCCAGGGAAACTATGCCCCTCCTCCCCTAAAATGGGGTTCAAACAAGAGAAAAAAATGCCAAATTTTTGCAAAATTTTTTGGAATTTTTCAAAAATTTTCTGAAAAATTTGGTTGGAAATAGATAAAACACTAACAAATAAACTCTAAAACCCAATACGAGTAGTTTTTTGAGTAGATTTATGTCGAAAATAGCAGATTTTATGTCCAAAAAGGCTATTTTTTATCTGAAAAAATTTTGGGTACAGTTTGGTTACTGATTTTATCCGATTTTATAGACCACCCCAAGCCCTATTTGGACTTTTTACTCCCCCCCCCCAACCCAAACAGGTGGTACACCTATGAATTCGAAGTTTTTCCAAAAACTTCCAAAAATTAGTGAAAAATTGCTAGAATTCGCTTAATTAAGCTAAAAACCCACTTTTTTCGCCAGCCACACCTATGCCCCCGGCCCCCCCCAATATTCGGACCTCAGAAATTTCAAAAAATTGCCTAGTAACGCAAAATTTTCTGTATTTTAATGCTTTTTTGTCGAAACAAGGCTTGTCATGGGGGAGCTCGGAGAGCCCCCCATAATATGAGCTATAAAGGCACTTTGCGGATTTGGAAAAGTGCTAATTAGGCATAACTAATTAACGGGAAGGAATTAAGAGCTAATATTTACATTTTTGAAATCTCCAGGCCAAGAGCTTTCGAATGATACCAAACTTGCCCGGAAAAAATGAACTTTGGAAAAATCGACTTTCTCTTACGGGTTTAAAAG
>JASAND010015385.1:30000-34906 GCA_030248195.1 Trissonchulus latispiculum | reverse complement strand
ACAACGTATTCCAACCACTGATGTGGAAATGCAGGAAGAAGAATCTTTGATGAATGACGTTATTATGAATAACGTATAACCTGTATATTCTGTATGTATATAAATATACTAAATAAATTTTTGTCATATTTCGTTTTTGATTTATTGTTAGGTAGATTAGGTAAAATTTTCATTATGATTTTTAAAATTTATAATTTTTAAATTGTTTTCAATGCTGAATTTACAAATAAGATAAATTCTCTTTTGAGATCTATTATCTTATAGACTTACATTTCATCTTCATAGTTATATTTATTAATTATTTAATTTTGCGAGCAAGAATTCATTATATGTAGTTCTTTGTTAAGTTAGTCCTTATTACTATGATTAGGTTCATAATAACAATATTTTTTAGGGATTAGCCATTAGGGGACCACGTTTTGGTGACCACCTTGTAGATCTGGAACCACAATTAGGGAACCACAAAGTTGGAGGATTACAATTTTCATTAACTGTTATAATAGAATTAATCATCATAAAGGACCACATATTATTTAAGTACGTATAAGACTACTTTTACGATAGGACCACACTTAGAGGACCACACTTTGAGATACGAGGTTCAAGGGTCATACACACGACAAGAGACCACAATAATGAACCACACTTATTGAACCACAATTTATACAGAACGCCTAAAAACATTACTACTCACCGATCGTAAGATCGGAAGTCCTGACCAGCGCCTTAGACCACTCGGCCATTCCGACACAAATGTTAGGACTAATGTATTTCTTTTTTATATGTTAAGCATAAGATTAATGCTTTCAGAAAAATTTAACACCTGATCTCGTTGTAAATATGTGATGCCCAGTTTCTGTGTAGGCTCGCTCAAGAGCTGCCATGTTTTCTCCAGCTAGCGGTTCGATTGAGCAATAGCCATATATCCCAGCTGTTGTATAAGCAATTCCGTCTGATTCATCAGCTGTATATAGGTGATCAATTTCTGCACCAGCCTGATTTTTTCGAACTCGATCATATAGCGGAATCATGTGGCATTTGTCTAAAAATGATAACATTTAGATTTGGATATGAAAATGTGAGGTCGAAGTCTTTGATTTGGAACTCTATAGTAGTTAGTGCCGTATTAAATCAATTCATTTCAAGGTAAATGAATTGTATATCCAATATAAATTTTTCTTTGGACTAAGGTTTTTAGGTTCGCATGGCTGGAGCTATTAACAAAATTCTTATGATCTGTGGTTGTCCGAATGAAATTAGCCCCCATTTTCCCGTATTACTGCATGGAATGCCTGTTACAATTTTTGTTAATCTTGCAAGATTTCTATAGTTCCTCCGTTTGTTAAATATTGTTATCACCTCTACCACATTTATTTGAGAGAAACATCAAAGACATATATTATTACTCGTCTGCCCCGGCAGTAGCCTTGCCCATGCCTCGGGTAATTGCGATATGCAATTTTTCAGTGCCATATCGTGGACCCAGCACAAAATTTGGTATGGTACTACCCCTCATCGCGAAAGCAACTGGGGTGTGGCACTAAGGGCAAAAAACTGCCTAGATAGCTTAGACTTGGCATATCACAAATAAATGCGTGTGTGTGCAATGTAAAATGTGCAGGAAGTAGTATTCAGCCCTCAAAATAATAGATTGACTCTATGAGACGGTTGCATAATAAATGCTGTAAAAATGTTATGGGACATATTTTATTAGTTATATTGTGTTAGGTATTATTTTAGAAACGAGTTATTAGAAGTTATTTTCTTATGAAACACAGTGTTATTAATCGCAACGTGACTCCGAAAAATTGATCCAATTTTGGATTTAATACGAATAAGTCACTACAAAGAAATTTCGGCAGAAAAGATGACTAAATGTTTTTATGCTGTTTTGGCCACATCTCGCTGGCATTTCATGCCAAAAAATTCACGTCATTTCGTAAATGATAAGTTACTGCTTCGAACCCACTCCTTTTGCAGTTTGATCCAGTTTTGAATATGTAGAATTTGGACGATTCGTATACCCAGCCAGCATCAATCAACTGTTGTTTCTCACTTTCACTAGCAGCAAATATGTGGGCCCGGGGTAAGACGAATCGATGGACTAACGCGTATTCGCTAGCTGGTAAAATTTCAGGTGGAGGCGGACTAGCCAGCACCCAGCATATGTGTTTCTCCTTCACATAAGGTGAATCTCCTTGCGTTGTCCAGTAATGATAGTCAGCTAAAACAGTAGCGCAATTCACACAGGTATAATCTTAACAGCAAATATGCCAAAACTTCTGATTTTCAAAGAGTCTAAGAGTATTTTAGAAATAACTAGTAATGTAATGGTGCCGAAGTTTTGCCAAATTTAGCTGAAGGGCCTGCACTTTCACGTTTTCTTGAGTTTAACGAGCAATGCATTACAAATTTATGGACTTGACTATAAATGCACTGAATACTGTTCATCCCAGGTAAACTTGTAAGAGTATGATCTCAAATATGCACGTAATGTCTCAAATACTGAAACAAGATTAATATAAATTTATAAAAGAGTTTACCATAATCTGAAGTGAAGTGGTCATCTTTTGAAGGTTTGTAGGAACGATATAGTCGGGTCATATTTAGCCCAGAAATCCTGGTACTACTGCAATATCCGAATATTTTCTTAATATGGTACCAGCCGTCACCTTCGTCTATATCGATGGTGTACAAATTATCCAAAAGCCATGATTCAATCTCCGTTGATTTGTGAAAAAGTGCGTAATCTTGGCATGCTAAAAACACCTTATTCTAACATTCTATTGTAAATCTTAAAATTTTAAATACACGGACATTCTGTTATCGATAAATTGGCAAGGTTTATCAGGCGCATTTTGTTTCGCTTTTTAGATTACCAGTAAATAAGTAAATAAACCCGAGTTTTGCCAGATGCGTTGCAACTTCGGTGTCAGTGAATGCAAGCATACACTGTATTGCTGCGATTTGTTACAACGATACAAATGTTGGGCAAGTTTTTATAGTTGAAAAAGCAGGGTAGTAAGTTGCGTAAACACAATGCTGTGGAGACAAGAATCATTTAAACAGTAAAATCGAGGATTCAGTTAGTATTTAGCTGATTAAATTAAACTATTAAAATAGGAATAGCAAATTAAACGACTACTTTTCTTTGGTGGTGGCAGCAAACAGGCACTTTCTTTCTTAAACAGATAAAAATATGAGCTGGTGTAAGTCCAGTTGTTAAGATGGGATAACTCCATTAGTGTTCCAATGTCATCAGTTATATACTGAGCCCGAACGCTATTTGAATATAGCTGGTAAGTTCTCGTAAAATCTGTTGGCGACATTCCTTCTACAGAGCGTAAGACATGGCAAATGGGTCCAAGTTTCTTAAACTTTCCAGTTCCGTCGGTTGTATGAAGATTATAACTGGCAACATCAGCAGTTGTGAAGTAACTGTTAGCGGTAGGATTCCAAGCTCTATAAAGAGGAATCATGTCGAAGCCTGGTATAGGTTCTGTTGAGCAGTACCCTATTGGTTCCTTTAGGTTGAAGGTATCATTTAATTCATTTTCGTCTGGAGTACACAGAATGGTATAGTCTGTTCCAGGTAGGTCGTTAGTCTTCAGCCAAAGTCTTTTAATCGTTGGGCACTCTGAAATACTGTACGAAGTTTAGCGCCCTCATATATAGTCCCTTGGCTGAGCGGCCAATACATCAGCAACATCAACAACTTTCTGAATTGTCTTGCATAAATAGCAGTAAAGGTATGGCCTAACCCGAAATCGTCCAAATCGGGATCCCTGAAATGCAGGCAAAAGTCCATATTTTAGACGTATTTTTGCTAGAAATCTAGTTGAACAAGGGTAAAATCGGCATCACTATATAAAATGGTAGCCAAATGTGAAGATTGACTGAATATAGATCAGTCATAATATAGTGTGCTAAAAGACTTTATGTATACGACGTGGGTGTTATGAACGTTTATCGAATTTCACGAACACTTTTTCCGAGTGCAACTAAATTATTGAAAGTCTCAGAAAATGCAGGAATGGCCTCAAGCTACGTAGCCAACATACCTGCCACTAGAAACTACCTTTAGCCATGGTGAGCTTTAGCTAACCAACCAAAAAATCTTTGACTACCTAAAAGTGTAGCTTGCATTTGTAATTCCAGCTAAGTGGTGCCAAAAGTTCGCGTTTCTTGAAATTTGCAAATGATTTGCCGTTGACTCTTGTTATTTTAGTATGAGGCGTGCTAATGAAATAATTGCTTTAAACTTGGCATACGAAGTTTTTAGGACTAAAGTGTATAACTGCATCGAGAAATTAGTACATGCTATCCTTAAATGCAAGGCATAATTTCGGTATCAGCAGCATAGCAATTAATAAGGGAAAGCAAATAATACACCTCACTGTCCTATGTGAATTGCTTGCGTATTATATAGCTGAGTGCACGCTACAGAGAGCTTTGTTGCTCTTCTGTATCGTGCACCGTGCGGATAAGTTATTTATCCTCACGGTGCAAGCTGGGACGCCTGGACCTAAACTAATATGCTGCGCAATGTAGTGATCTGCATATCGCAGCAGTGTGTGCAGCTGACCTCTAATCTAGACAGCTCAGCTGCTCACCAAAAAGAGGCCTCCCAGCCACGGCAAATTTACTGCCACATGATCTTAGAAATTGCTTGAACTTACGTTCTCCGCTGCAGCATCATAGAGACCGAGAACAGGCCGGCCGGTGACAGACCGTCCGACCAAATACAGGCCGACCGGCCGGCCGGTGACAGTTTCTGCGGCGTATTGCCTTAAACTTGCCTTCAAACCTGTCAATATCTTATATTTTTACTTGTATTTTGGATAGCCGGTGAAAAGTGGCACCGGCTGGCCGTCCGATCGGTGAGGGCCGGTACAGCCCGGCCGGC